>SJYC01033207.1:0-24536 GCA_006408675.1 Madoqua kirkii | reverse complement strand
TAAAAAACATTCAGTGAAATCAAGAACTACACATTTCAGAGTATATATAGAAACAAAAAGCTATAGAGAACAATTTTAAACACAAAAATCAATAGTATTTACAATTTTATTTAATTTTTAAGAATTAAAGTCAAAACTAATTTAAAAGATTATACAAATTATTTACCCTGGATCCATGATATGACTTATGATTGAATTAAAATGCCCCAGGTATATGTGACTAAAAGTATATGTGTTTGGGGTTCAATTTCCATAGTTCACACAAAAGTGTCTAACTATGAGTTCTCAGGATGTTTCATGTGAACAATGTCTTTCACATTGCAGTGCTCTCAAGGGTCCTGGTGAGGTTGCCAGTCTCCTCTTCTTGCCACCCATACATTTTTCTCTTCTTGAAAAATACATTGCCTTCTCTTTCTTTTGTAGTAAAAGACTAAAATAGGCAAAATAGATTTTAGGAAAAAAAATTACAAAGTTACAAAGTTGAGAAAAGAGAAAAATCATGTCCTGCTGATGGATTTCATTTGAAATCTTGATTAATTTACATATAAACTTAGTTGTCTCTGGATTTATCAATTTTGTGAAGCCAAAATTCTTGATTCCTTGAGAAAGTAAGGTTTAAGTTTGACTTGATTTTAATTTTTAAAAATGATGAATGATGATACATGCAAGAAGCAAAGTATTTGTATTAGCTGGGTTTTGCTGTACAAAACCACGTCAAAAATTAGTGATTTAAAATGAAACCCAATTATTGTTCTTTGTGTTTCTTTGGGTGACTGGAAAGTTTGTCTCTATTCTCTCCTGGGCTTATTCACGGACTGCAGTTGGCTGGTGGGTCACCTGGGGACTGGTCTCAATAGAATAGTTGGGATGCTTGGGTTAGGGAGACATGCTTTTCCATGGGTCTCTCATCTTGCATGCAGCTAATTCATGCTTAATAACACCATTGTCCTAAGGTTGTCAAGAGTAAGAGAGCGAGCCTTAGTGATCAAGTGTTTTGAAAGGCTTTGCTAGTGTCACTTTGGCTAAATTCCCACTGGTCAAACAAATTCACACAGCCAAGGCAAAATCTGAAGAGCAGAGACATGTCTACCCTTCACCTTTTAATTCGAGGAATTTCAAGGTCATATCGTAGAGTGTAAATACAGGGATGGAAGAAAGGTGTTATCATTTTTGCCATCTAGCACAGTGAATTTTAAGGTAAATAACAAGTAAAAAAGGGAACATATTTATAGAAAATAAGGTAAAATAAAATATAAAATGGTCAGGGCCATATATATGTGTTGTTAACTAAACCACAAGATTAAATAGAAATGAAATGCCCTTATTGTCATCATCTTCAATGTCCTTTTCTCAGGAGTATTTGTCACTGATCTGTAGTTTGAATTATAATAGCTATTTCTGGAATTTTGAGATCTCATAAAAAATATGTTTTACAGCCATGTTTTCATAGTATTTCTAAGTAGACATCCATTACCTACTATCTTCCCATAACTCATGAAATTATCAGAAATATAGTGCATGCTAATGAATAGTTACTGAATAAATTAGGTGATTTTTGTTTTTACCAGGCAATATACATGAAAACCAAAACAGTAATATTCAGATGAAAACCTACTTTAGTCTAATTTCTAACTATAGATATTTACCACTTTTCTTGCCAGTCCTGCTTGGCAAATAGATTTTGGTTGAATATTGCCCACTCTCACATTTTTCTTATTAGTAGAAATCTTAAAGGCCTTGATGAAATTTCTCCTATTATCTCAATTATCTCACGGGGAAACCTTAGAAATAGTGCTACATTCAATCAAAAGAAATGCTATTTTTCATCTTCAATCTTACTTTTGAACTAAACTCATGAGACTAAAAAAAAAGTATCATCCATAGTTCTAAGAAAAACTAATTGGGACATGACCAAATATACAGATAGGAAAAGAGAATACTTTTGGGAAATTCTGATAATTGTGGAATAGGACCAACGAGTATGCTATACATATCATTACCTATTCTGAGACGTAAAAAAAAAAAATTAGAATCACACTGAACAATATTTTTCTGAACATTCTTATGAGGCTAGATTTCACTTTTGAAAATAAGTAAAAGGGTACTGCTGTCAAGATGAATGAAATGTCGAAACTATCTGCCGTACAGACTGCTGTAGGATCATAAAATGTTGAATTGTAAAATTTAAAAACAGATTTATGAGAGAAAGCCTTCCATGTAATTTTGCAGCCCCAAATCCCTTAAAAATGTTCTGAGTTCTTAAAGTTTGCAGATTTTAGGATGTACAGCCGATAAGAATAAAAATTAATACCAAAATTTCACTTTATTGCTTGCTGAATATTGTTCTTTATCCAAAAATGCCTTGACACAGGTGACTGATTTTTACTACAAATCATTCCTTCAATAATGGCCACAGGTTACATTGAAATGATTTAAATTTTATAATTACAAAAACATAAATGAGAAAAAATATATTTAATACTTATGATTTTGTATTTAAGCATTATATAAATAATACATGAATGAACTTAGTAAAATAAAAATGTAATGTTTTGAGACTAAGCAGTAAATCTCTATTTCTCATCTTGGGCCAATACACAGAGATTAGCACTGCTAAAGATTGTGTTTGATCCAATTAGAATTTTTCTTTGTAGTTTTGAATTTATCTATATTTGCTATATCATACATATGTGATGCATTCATATGTTAATATATGCAAATTTATGGATACAAGTTTGATGATTATTCACAAATATAGGTTCATGTGTATATATTTATTTGCTGACATATTAAAAAATTATATATAGAGAGGTACAAGACACAGATAATGCAGAAATCATAACTAGTCAGCTCAGTGACTGTGTAAGCACCACCAAACTCAAGATATAGAACATAATTTTTGTTGCTACTCATTAGCCCATGAGAATTTCTTATCTGTGTTCCCTTCTTTGTATACTTACTTAGAAATCAAGACTTCTAAAACGATAGGTTAGATTCGGATGTATTTTTAATTAAACTGAAAAAAACTGTCTAGCTTACATACATTCATAGACATTATGAAGTGAGATTCTTTCATTTTTATATATGTAATTCATTCATTTTCATTCATACTAAATACATAATCTATTCATTTTAAATTGATGAACTTTGGGTTGTGAGAGAAATGCAATGAATTTTTTCAGTATTTTTTCTCAATACACACAGGCTTACATTTTGAAGGTTAATATTTAGAAGTAGAATTGCTGGATCATAGTGTAAGATACACTGAAATTTTTAAGACTGCCAAAATGTTTTTCAAAGTTCCTGCACCATTTTACATTCCTAGGCAGCAGTGTATGAAGGTTCAAATTTATCTATGTCCTCATCAGCATGTTATATTCTTTATTTTTTATTATAGTCATTCTCGTAAGGATGTGGCATCTCATAGACATAGACATAGAAATAGATATATACATACTATAATTGTTATCACTGTTGTTTAGTTACTAAGTCATGTCCAACTCTCTGACTCCATGGATTGAAGCATGCCAGGCTCCTAACTAACTCGCAGAGCTGGCTCTGGCTCTAATTCATGTCCACTGAGTTGCTGATGCTGTCTATCTCATCCTCTGCCACTCTTCCCACCTTTGCCTTCAATCTTTCCCAGCATCAGGGTTTTTTCCAATGAGTTGGCTCATCACAGCAGGTGGCCAAAGTACTGGCAGTTCAGCTTCAGCTACAGCCCTTCCAGTGAATATTCAGGGTTGATTTGCTTTAGGATTAACTGATTTTATCTCCTTATAGTCAATGGGACTCTCTAGGAGAGTCTTATTCAGCTGCTGCTGCTGCTCCTAAGTCACTTCAGTCATGTCTGACTCTGTGCAACCCCATAGATGGCAGCCCACCAGGCTCCCCTGTCTCTGGGATTCTCCAGGCAAGAACACTGGAGTGGGTTGCCATTTCCTTCTCCAATGCATGAAAGTGAAAAGTGAAAGGGAAGTCGCTCAGTCATGTCCAACCTTCAGTGACCCCATGGACTGCAGCCTTCAACTCCACCATCCATGGGATTTTCCAGGCAAGAGAACTGGAGTGGGGTGCCATTGCCTTCTCCAGTCTTATGCAGCACCACAGTTCAAAAGCATCAATTCTTCGAAACTCAGCCGTCTTTATGGACCAACTCTCATACCCATACATGACTACTGGAAAAAAAAAAACATAGCTTTGATTATATCAACTTTTGTCAGCAAAGCGATATATTTGCTTTTTAATACACTGTCTAGGTTTGTTATACTTTTCCTTCCAGGGGGCAAACATCTTTTAATTTCATGGTTGCCATGACCATCCGCAGTGATTTTGGAGCCCACAAAAAGAAAATCTGTCACTGCCTTCACTTTTTTCCCCTTTTATTTGTCATTAAGTGACAGAACCAAATGCCATTATTTGGTTGTATGAATGTTTAGTTTCAAGCAAGCTTTTTCACTCTCGTCTTTCATCAATAGGCTCTCTAGTCCGTCTTCTTTTTCTGCCATTAGGGTAGTATCATCTGCATATCTAAGATTGTTGCTATTTCTCCCTGCAATCTTGATTTCAGCTTGTGATTCATCCAGTTCGGCATTTCACATGATGTACTTGCATGTAAGTTAAATTAACAAGATTACAGTATACAGCCTTGTCATACCCCTTTGCCGGTTTTGAACCACTCAGTTGTCCTGTGTCCAGGTCTAAATGTTGCTTCTTGACCTGCATAAAGGTTTCTCAGGAGACAGGTAAGGTGGTCTGGTATTCCCATCTCTTTAAGAATTTCCCACAATTTGTTGTGATCCACACAGTCAAAGGCTTTATTGTAGTCAATGAAGCAGAAGTATATGTTTTTCTGGAACTCCCTTGCTTTTTACACAATCCAGTGAGTATTGAAATTTTGATTTCTGGTTCCTCTGCTTCTTTGAAACTCAGCTTCTACATCTGGATGTTCTCAGATCATATACTGCTGAAGCCTAACTTGAAGGATTTTGAGCATAACCTTACTTGCATGCAAAATGAATGCAATTGTAGTAGTTTGAACATTCTTTGTCATTGCCCTTCTTTGGGACTGGAATGGAAACTGAGCTACATAAACATTTAAAAATATTTAAAATGTGTAGTGTTACCAGACCAATAATGATGTGATGACTTATGTCATCTAAGATGGAAAGGGAAAGAAACAAAATAACACAAAAGCAAAAACATGAGGTTGTCAAAAAGGTTTGAATAATATCTCTAATGTCAGATTTGTAGTCATTGTATAACTAGGTATCCTGACACATTTTTAGGTGTCCTATAGCAACAATATTAATTTCCATTTAATTATTAAAATCCTATATTTTGAGTGGGATGTTAGAGGTTGCAACCTTTAGTTTACCAATACTCAGAATTACTATTTTATCATGGTATTTTCTAATCATAACCCTTTCCCCTATTCAGTTCAGTTCAGTTCAATCGCTCAGTCATGTCCAACTCTTTGCGACCCCATGAATCACAGCATGCCAGGCCTCCCTGTTCATCACCATCTTCCAGAGTACACTCAGACTCTCGTTCATCGAGTCTGTGATGCCATCCAGCCATCTCATCCTCTGTCATCCCCTTCTTCCCTTGCCCTAATCCTTCCCAGCATCAGAGTCTTTTTCAATGAGTCAACTCTTCGCATGAGATGGCCAAAGTACTGGAGTTTCAGCTTTAGCATCATTCCTTCCAAAGAAATCCCAGGGTTGATCTCCTTCAGAATGGACTGGTTGGATCTCCTTGCAAGCCAAGGGACTCTCAAGAGTCTTTTCCAACACCACAGTTCAAACACATCAGTTCTTTGGCGCTCAGCCTTCTTCACAGTCCAACTCTCACATCCATACATGACCACTGGAAAAACCATAGCCTTGACTAGACGGACCTTAGTCGACAAAGTAATGTCTCTGCTTTTGAATGTGCTATCTAGGTTGGTCATAACTTTTCTTCCAAGGAGTGTCTTTTAATTTCATGACTACAGTCACCATCTGCAGTAATTTTGAGCCCCCAAAAGTAAAGTCTGACACTGTTTCCACTGTTTCCCCATCTATTTCCCATGAAGTGATGGGACTGGATGCCATGATCTTTGTTTTCTGAATGCTGACCGTTAGGCCAATGTTTTCACTCTCCTCTTTCACTTTCATCAAGAGACTTTAGTTCCTCTTCACTTTCTGCCATAAGAGTGGTGTCATCCGCATGTCTGAGGTTATTGATATTTCTCCTGGCAATCTTGTTTCCAGCTTGTGTTTCTTCCAGTCCAGTGTTTCTCTTGATGTACCCTGCATATAAGTTATATAGACAGGGTGACAATATACAGCCTTGACGTACTCCTTTTCCTATTTGGAACCAGTCTGTTGTTCCATGTCCAGTTCTAAATGTTGCTTCCTGACCTGCATACAGATTTCTCAAGAGGCAGGTTAGGTGGTCTGGTATTCCCATATCTTTCAGAATTTTCCACAGTTTATTGTGATCCACACAGTCAAAGGCTTTGACATAGTCAATAAAGCAGAATAGATGTTTTTCTGGAACTCTCTTGCTTTTTCCATTGATCCAGCAGATGTTTGCAATTTGCTCTCTGGTTCCTCTGCCTTTTCTAAAACCAGCTTGAACATCAGGGAGTTCACAGTTCACATATTGCTGAAGCCTGGCTTGGAGAATTTTGAGCATTACTTTACTAGCATGTGAGATGAGTATAATTGTGGGGTAGTTTGAGCATTCTTTAGCATTGCCTTTCTTTGGAATTGGAATGAAAACTGACTTTTTCCAGTCTTATGGCGACTGCTGAGTTTTCCAAAATTGCTGGCTTAATGAGTACAGCACTTTAACAGAATCATCTTTCAGAATTTGAAAGAGCTCAACTGGAATGCCATAATCTCCACTAGCTTTGTTCATAGTGATGCTTTTTAAGGCCCACTGACTTCGCATTCCAAGATGTCTGGCTCTAGATGAGTGATCATATCATCATGATTATCTCGGTCGTGAAGATCTTTTTTGTACAGTTCTTCCATGTATTCTTGCCACCTCTTCTTAATATCTTCTGCTTCTGTTAGGTACAGACCATTTCTGTTCTTTATCAAGCCCATCTTTAGCTATTCTCCTAACTGCTTCATAGCTGTTTAGCTCTCTACTTTTAGAATTTTTTTCTAAGCAGGTTTATCATTGGGCAAGGCTGATGAGGCAAAGTACATTCACATACATTTGGTCATAAGTATACCAGCAAGAGAAATGTCATGAGAAACTAACATCCATGAGTTTTTAAATTATAGGTTAAACAGCTTCCTTCTTATCCATACCTCAAATTCTTGTCCATGTAATCTCCCATCATTTTTTAAATAGCACTTCATTATCATTTTTGTATAATTATTTTTTTTCAGTCACGATAATAATGGAACTATATACTTTTTTCATCATTCTCATTATATTTTTATATTTTTAAAAATAATTTTTATTTTAATTTTATTTGTATTACTGTATACTTGCTTTGCAGTTTTGTGTTAATTTCTGCTGTATAGCAAAGTGAATCAGTTATATGTATATTAATGTGTTCTTAAGTGTTAACAGCTTATAATCAATATATGTTCTTCCTGATCCAAGCACCTTTTTGTTGACAGAATCTTATTGGCTGATACCTATTATTTTATCACAGTTGTCTTTAAAACAAGCAAAATATCTCAAAGGCCATATCTAGAATCATTAGCAATTTTTCTTATATACAAATTACTTAAACTGGTGATTTCTCTTTATTCATTTTTAAAATTTTATTATTTCCTTTTGCTTTTCCTAGACATTTTCTGCTGATTTGCTGATTACCTGCCTTTCTGACTTTATTACAGCAATTCTGTCCCCAGCTAATCATGGTTGCCTGTAGAATTTTGTAATACTTTTCTGTTCTGTTTCTTCAGTCAGCCAGAGGAAAGCAATCAAAATCAGTGCTATCATTCTTTGTTTTCATATGAACTAGCAAAGATCAGTGCTTCACCTTAGAATTCTTGAAATTTAGTGTTATAAGCAGCTTGAAATAACTGCCCATTTATTTTAGGACTACTATTAAGTTTGACATGTTTCTATATAAGCTTTATTCAATCAAAACTACTCTAGTGTTTATCTCTATAGGTAGTTATACTATTAGTGGTTTTAACTTGAGAATAAATGGTGAGTAGTGATTATTCAAACCTGTCCTAATGGAATATGAAATACTTTCCTGAAAAGTGAGTAAAACTATGTTTTTGAATAATTAAAATGAGATAAAAGGGAGCAAAGCTAAAAAAAATAGGGTGACCACAAACTACATTTATTTTAAAAAATAATTATAACTATATATAACTATCTGGCAGTCAGTCACTAGTCAATCTACTTGTTAGCACAGAAAGCCAGTTAGTGGAGAAAAGTGATCACATAATTTAAAAGTCTTGATGTTGCTAAATTTTCTATTTCAGTGTTGGAAAATTTTGAGTTACTGATTCCAATCAAAACTAAAATTAAACAACTATGGGATACCTATTATGCAATATTTTTAGTTGATTTTCCCCAGATGTGGTGAGAAATTTTAAACGAACATATATGGTACAGACATATGAGCACTATTACACTGAATGTTTTTTTAAAAGACCATTCTGTGTATCTTAGTTTAATCTGCTATTTAAAAAAAAAAACAAACAAACCCTACCATTCACCTGATGGCTTACACAACTTTTATTTCTCACACCTCTGAACACTGGAAAGTTCAGGATCAAGATACTGGCAGATCTAGTGTTTGTTGAGCTTGTTGAGATACTGTTCCTGGTTATCAGCTGGCCTTCTTTGGTATTCTCACATGGTAAAGGAAAAGCAAAAGCACTCTCTGGAGTCTCTCTTATAATAGCACTAATCTTATTCATGAGGTACCCACCTTCATGACTCAAGTACCTTTGAAAGATCCTACCTCCTAATACTATCACTTGGAAGTTATTTCAACATATGAATTTTGGGGGGACACATTTCTAGACACTAAGTGACCTAAGAAGAGGTAATTTTTAAGGTTCAAAACCTTAAATTGTTCTTTTAAATTTTTATTTCTTCAAATAAATATATCATTGCTATGATTCTGACTGCCTCCATTTGCATTTTCCTATCTTTGATAGGTGAACTTTCTATTTCCTCTTGTTTCACCTGAATTGTCTTCATAATCCATACAAAATCTTTGCTTTTTTGTCCACCAACAATGGCTCCAAAGCAGCAATGTAAAATGCTTCTACAAACTGCTCTTATTGACAGCTATTTGCAAATTTATCCATTTTAGATGATCCTTTGAGAGTCTTGTGATGAAATAAAATTAGTATTAAACTGAGGAATGAATTGATTGATGTAAAATGTAAATTGATATGTGGAAACAGTCTAATTGTTTTGACATTTCTCTTTCATTATCAAATGAATTTTTACAAGAAACCAAAATATCATTTTATACTAAATAAATCAAAATAGTTTTGGTGAATGACGCTGTTCAATAGAAAGCAGAGTAGATCAAAAGGTGAAGAGACTGGAATTGTATCTAGATAAACAGGGCCAAAGTGATTCTTAGGATATTCAGATTGCTTTTTCTTTATAATACTAATATATGCAAAATAATCTTCTCCATGGTTTTATGCCATCTTGCATTGTGATGGGAAGAATTTTAGGGCTCTCAAGGAATTTACCATAAATAACTGGGAAAAGAAAATCAATAACGGAATCCCATATGAAAGTGAAAGTGTTAGTGGCTCAGTTGTGTCCAACTCTTTACGACTCCATGGACTGTGGCCCGCCAGGCTCCTCCATCCGTGGAATTCTCCAGGCAAGAATACTGGAGTGAATTGCCATTTCCTTCTCCAGGGGATCTTCCCAATCCAGGGAGCAAACCCAGGTCTCCTGATTGCATGCAGTTTCTTTACCACCTGAATCACTGGAGAAGTCCTGAATCCCATATAAAGAATGTTATAATAGAGGTATGACTATAGCACAGAATAAAGTAGAACATGGCTTTAGGCCTTAGAGAAAAACACATTTTCTAATACACAATATGCTCAAGGAGAACATACTTTAATATAGTCTTAATATGTATTCATTATAAAACATTGCTAATGGTTACATATAGTTTCTGTAATAAGATTTCTTAGGAACTAATCATGGTTCCTTTAATTATTAATTGATGCAATAAATCTAAACTGTCAATTTCCTAGTCTTTGAAATGGGGACGGTATTTTTTACATAACTCAGAATTGTGTGACAATTGACTTTACTAACATATTATTGGAGGAGTGTGTAATTTCTTTGGTTCTGTCTTGTTGCAACAAAGAAACTGGACCAGTGTTACAGCTCGGTTACAGCTCAGTTTTATTTGGAAAGCACGGGATAGTACACCCTCCAGGCATGAGGGCTGGCTGACCCAAAAGGGAGAGGCTCAATCTTGCCTCCTCTTTTTATATGTTTTATCTCCTCCCCCTGAGCCTGGTCTATATAAATTGGGCTAGCCAGGAGGGCTGTTTGCTTCACCTGACGTTCTCAAACCAGTCCGCGGATTTTCTTTTATTCCATTTTTGCAGGCTTTTCCTTTTCTTTGTCTTTTAGTCACTACCATTTTGGACTCCTTTTTCTATTCTAATTACTTAACATTCCTCCCTCAAGAGATGGGAGGCCAGTTTTTGGGAATAGGGGCATTGAGGTCTCTCTGGATACTTTCTGCTGAGCTGGGATGGTGAGAGCCATTGGACCTCCTCCTCTTGCTAGTCTCAAACCTCAGAGTCCTTAAGGTTGAAGGGTTTGTGATAAGGGTGAGTGATATTTTCCATGGTCAGGTGTAATTTCATATATCCTTGTTGGACTGGCACTGCATGTTGTAGCTTGTTGACCTGGGCAGAAAGACAATGGGTTAGACAATTGACAATACAAGGAGCAATCACAAGCAGCCTCAGTATGGTGCTAACAGGGATTAGTTGGAGTATTCAGTTCAGTTTAGTTCAGTTGCTCAGTTGTGTCTGACTCTGCAACCCCGTAAGTTACAGCACGCCAGGCCTCCCTGTCCATCACTACCTCCTGGAATTCACTCAAAATCACGTCCATCAAGTCGGTGATGCCATCCAGCCATCTCATCCTCTGCTGTCCCCTTCTCCTCCTGCCACTACTCTCTCCCAGGATCAGAGTCTTTTCTAGTAGGTCAACTCTTCACATGAGGTGGCAAAAGTATTGGAGTTTCAGCTTTAGCATCAGTCCTTCTGATGAACACCCAGGATTGATCTCCTTTAGAATGGACTGATTGGATCTCCTTGCAGTCCAAGGGATTTTCAAGAGTCTTCACCAACACCGCAGTTCAAAAGCATCAATTCTTTGGCACTCAGCTTTCTTCACAGTCCAACTCTCATGTCCATACATGACTACTGGAAAAACCATAGCCTTGACTAGACAGACCTTTCTTGGCAAAGTAATGTCTCTACTTTTGAATATGCTATCTAGGTTGGTCATAACTTTCCTTCCAAGGAGTAAGCGTTTTTAAGTAGGGGCATTAGCCAACTCCAAATTCCCCCTTGCCAGGAGAGGGATCCCCCAAAGAGAGATTGTAGCCACCTGGAAAACTGTCCAGCTCATTCTTTGAGATTCCATAGAATCTGAATGTTTTTCTTAAGAACTGTGACACTTTATTTAACCTAACTGAAGGTATTTACTGAGAAACCATATCTCATTCAAGATGGATCAAGTCCCTCCTTATTTAGGGATCAGGAGATCTATTTGCCATATATTTTGGAGTACAACCTATGACAAGCTGTGTTGGCTTTTTAAAGCTATCCTGAGAAATCTTATCCCCAGAATCTTAATTCTGGGGGTGTTCATTAGAATTGCACTCATTTGTAGTCCTGAATAGGTATCAGATCTCCCAGGGGCTCACAGGTATATTGAGCGTCCTCTTCAGTTTTCTTTCATGCTTGACTCTTGTGTAGTGAATCCAGGAGTCATGTGCTGGTACCTTGACTGCTGTGGGGGTAGACAGTATTACAGACTAGGGGCCCTTCCATGTGGGCTGGATTTGAGCCTTTGAGGACCCATCTTTCCAGACTTTAATTAGGACTTGAGTCCCTGGAGCATATAGTGGTAGCCCATTTGAATCGTTTGGGTCCTAGTTGATACCCACAAGCTTTTATCTTGTTGAAACTGCCCAATGGCCATGGTATAAAACTAGAGGCTCTGAGCCTCTGGATCTAGGAAGAAGTCGCTGACATAAAAAAAAGTTCTCCCATATAGCATCTCATAAGGGCTAAGGCCAAGTTGTTCCTTAGGGGCAATATGGGTGTGGAGGAGAGCTATTCGTAAAGCCTCCTTCCATCCCAGGGAGGTCTCCTGGGTTATTATTATTTTTTTCTCATTGCTGATTTTAATAATTGATTGGCTCTTTCTACTTTTCCTGAAGACTGAGGCCTCCAGGCACTATGGAGATAGTAATAATGTCCAATGCTTTAGAGGCCCTTTGGGTAACCTGAGAAGTAAATGATGTCCCATTGTCACTTTCCGATGACCTGAGCAAACCAAATCTTGGAATGATTTCATAGAGAATTTTTTTTTTTAACCACATCCTCAACCTCAGTCCAAGTGGGAAAGCCTTCAATCCATCCTATGAATGTATCTATCATGACTAGTAGGTATGTTTACCCTTGAGAAATTGGCATCTGGATGAAGTTCATCTGCCAGGCCTCTCCTGGGTAGTTCTCACACCATTGTATGGTTTGGGCCAGCTGGGGTCTTTGAGCTCCTTGAGGTTTGTTTGATTGGCAAATGAGACAAGAGGAGACCACTTGTCTTACAGTAATTTGGAGTCCTGTTCCTCTGAAGAACCTTTCTAGTAATCTTTGGAGGGCCTTCTCCCCTAAATGATTGGTGGCATGTAAGGAGTTAACCAACTTCCACTGGAGGTTCCCAGGCAGAAAAATGTATCCCTTCTTTTGGAACCACCCCATATGACCTTCTCAAAAGCCTTCACTCTCAGCTTTAAGAATCTCACCTTCAGTGAGATTCTCCTGAGATTCTCCTTCAGTATATGAAGGAGTTTCTGGAAAATTGGTTGTGGGACTAGGGTGGCAACCCCTATTAGATCATTGTTCTGTTATGCTGCTCTCTTAGCTGCTTGATCAGCTGCTTTGTTCCCTCGTGCCACTTCTGTGCTCCCTTTTTGGTATCCTTTGCAGTGGGAGACTGAAACCTCAGTAGGCAGATGGATTACTTCCAAGAGCCTATTTGATCACTATCTTTGACTGGGGACTCTTGGGTGGTCACTTGTCCTCTTTCTTTCCAAATAGTAGCATGTGCATGTAGCACCAGAAAGGCATACTTGGAGTCAGTGTAAATAGCTACTCTTTTTTGTTTTCCCAGCTCTAAAGCTTGAGTCAGGGCTGTGAGCTCAGCCAGTTGGATGAAGTACCTGTTGGCAAAGGCTTAGCTGCTGTGGTCTCATAATTGGAGACTACTGCATATCTGGCTCTTCTTTCTCCATCCAAGAAAAAGCTGCTTCCACAGTGTACCAGATTTCCTCAGGGTTTGTCAGAGGATCTTCTGACATTCCCCTTAGGGGTTTTGTCCAGTGGTCCAAGGTTTCTAGACAGGAGTGAAAGGGGATAGAGACCTCGGGGGTAGGCAGAAGGGTGGCTGGGTTAAGAACCTCACAAGGGGATATAATCAGGTCTGGATTTTCCACCTGTTGGCAAAGGCTAGCTGCTGTGGTCTCATAATTGGAGACTACTGCATATCTGGCTCTTCTTTCTCCATCCAAGAAAAAGCTGCTTCCACAGTGTACCAGATTTCCTCAGGGTTTGTCAGAGGATCTTCTGACATTCCCCTTAGGGGTTTTGTCCAGTGGTCCAAGGTTTCTAGACAGGAGTGAAAGGGGATAGAGACCTCGGGGGTAGGCAGAAGGGTGGCTGGGTTAAGAACCTCACAAGGGGATATAATCAGGTCTGGATTTTCCATCATCACTCTTGATATCTGAGGATACTTTGATCAGACATCCATAAATGGCCCCTCCCATTCAGACTTTGTTTCACTTAGTGGCTGGTAAAAATAGTTAGTTTGCCCCCATGAGAGAGTCTTAAGGAATCCTCTATCAGGACATCAATAGCTGCAAGATTTCGAAGGCAGGGAAACATCTCTTCCCAAGAAGGGAGTAGGACACTCAGCAACCACCAGAAACTGGAGAAAAAATATTTGTCCATCCCACTAACAAAGAAGAACTTAGGTAAATCTTTTTGCAATTGTTTTTCTTGTAGCACCCCAAATGGTACAGATTTGGGAGGAGAATGTTTGGAGCAGGAGGTCAGGACAGAGTAGGTAGCCCCTGTGTCAACCAACAAAATTCTAGGTCTTTACCTACCACATCCAGTTGCACCCTTGAGTCTAGCCCCATGATAGTTATCTGTGACAGATGAGGTGACTGGAACGGGCCACTTCAGTCCTGTTGAATCATTGTGAGGGAAGGCTTGATGCTTGATCTTTAGGCTCTTGAGTCCTGAAGGCAGAGTGCCACTCAATGTTCCAATTGATGGTATTTGTAGCAAACAGTTTTAGGAGACTTCCTATGTTTTGGACACAGTTCAGCCCAGTGTCCCACCTGTCTATAGATTAGGCATTTGCCTCCTGTGTTGTCCTTCAACGGCTCAAAGTTTGCCATAGGGCTTCTCTGGAGGGTGGCCAGCATCTGGGAATGCCTTGTCTCTTTCCTTTTCTCCCTTTCCTGGGGTGGCCTCCCTCTCCTATTCTCTGTTATAAAATGTATTGGTGACTGTCTAGACCATCTTATCAAAAGAGGCATCAGGATCCTGCTGCTACAGCTGTTGTAACTTTATCCTGATATCTGATGCACATTGGGACAGAAATTTATCCTTTAAAATCACCTGTCCCTCATTAGTATCCAAGTCCAGATTTATAAACTTTTGGAGGGCCTCTCTTAGACTTTCTGGAAAGACAATGGGGTTCTTGTTGGACTCCTGAATTATTGCTGAGTGCCATAACAGGCTTCCTTCTATTTCCATGAGTGGACATCTTCATGGGTGAGTCTTTCTGAAGCTTATCCTATCCAACGTACTGATGCAACCTGAGAGCTGTGCCTCGCCAGGCAGGTCGGTGAGAGCCTCCTGAAGATTGAATTCCTAGTCAGGTCAAGGAAGGTCGGCCTCCTGGAATTTGGTCCCTGGGCAGATCAAGGCATGGCAACATCCTGGGACGCCTGGACTGGCAGATCCCCAAGCAGGTTGAGGAGTGACAACCTCCTGATGACCAGATCCCTAGGCAGGTTGAGGCAGCTCAACCTCCTGGCACTCCTGACTGGAGCTGGGCATCCCCAGAGTCTCTAGCATGACCAGTGCTGGGTAGGATTAAGAGGTTGTAATCTGAACTCATTGCTGGTTTGTCCACCATGGATGGGGATAGGCACCATGAGTAAAGCAATCCAAGTCTGTGCCCTAAGACTGAAAACCTGGTAAAATAGTCATAAGCCTTATCACTTTATTGCTCTGAAGAAATGTAAGTCACTGATTTCTTCCCCTAGTCATCCATAAGAGCAGTTTAGGGTGTTTCTAGTGATAAACATTTCATTGTCATAGACTCACTTTCAGTTCAGTTCAGTTCAGTTGCTCAGTCGTGTCTGACTCTTCACGATCCCATGAATTGCAGCATTCTAGGCCTCCCTGTCCATCACCAACCCCCAGAGTTTACCCAAACTCATGTCCATCAAGTCGGTGATGCCATCCAGCCATCTCATCCTCTGTCGTCCCCTTCTCCTTCTGCCCCTAATCCCTCCCAGCATCAGGGTCTTTTCCAATGAGTCAACTCTTCGCATAAGATGGCCAAAGTACTGGAGTTTCAGCTTTAGCATCAGTCCTTCCAATGAACACTCAGGACTGATTTCCTTTAGGATGGACTAGTTGGACCTCCTTGCCATCCAAGGGACTCTCAAGAGTCTTCTTCAACACCACAGTTCAAAAGCATCAATTCTTCGGCACTCAGCTTTCTTCACAGTCCAACTCTCACATCCATACATGACCATTGGAAAAATCATAGCCTTGACTAGATGGACCTTTGTTGGCAAAGTAATAACCCACTTTAGGTAATAACAGAAGTAATGACAAAGGAGTGGGTTACCTGATCCTATTAGGGGCATTAACAGTATTGTAATAATAAGTGGAGTGGAGTTATGTTGCCTCCAAGGGGGCAAGGTCCTGGTTGTTGTAGGAGTTAGTAAGTGGCCTAAGAACAAATTGATAAGAGGCAACAGACCAGATGTTCCATAAAAGTGGAGTGGAGATTTGATCTGTGGATATGTTTGTAATTTTAGGAGAAGTGTGGGAAGGGTTTGGGTCCAAACGGTCTGCAGAGTTAACTCCCAAAGTGGCAAACATTATCTCTGGAAGCCCAGTTGCCCTTGAAGGGATGCCACCAACAGATGGACTTCTCACAGACATTGTGTACCTGTTTCCCACCCTAGCAGGTTCACTGAGAGATGCTGTTGTTGCACATGTTGTAGGAAATGTGGAAGATAAAGGCCTGAATATCTAAAGGGATTAGATATCATACAATATTTCCCTCCCAATGACCAGCTATTTTCTGGTTGTCCCTCCAGAAGATTGTAGAGGCAACTTTGTGGGCCTGGACAGGGCTCGGGAAAAGAACATGAAACAGGAGGGAATAGGACAAGAGACAACTTTTGACAGAATGACATAGCCTAAGGGTCTAACATACACTGATCAAAATCAAATGGGTCCAAGATGACGATGACAGACAAGTAAAATTCAACTAAACCTTAATCCTCAATCTGCAAGCTAAATGACACACCCAGAGGTGCCATGACAGTTCCAAAGCACTATCAAAAGAACAAGGAGTGGGTAGTTCCCCAATGGTTGGAATGATCCTCCTACTCATTAGCATATGAAATCACCCAGCTCACAAAAACTAACCAAACCACGTTTCATGGCCACCACATACACCCTCTGTGATGGCACACACTCTGTGGACTGTGCTTCTCTCTGAATCTGAACAAATCTACCTCTTGCCTACCGCTGTCTCTCTGACTTCTTTTTGCAGTGAGACATCAAGAACTTAAGCTTCTTTAGGTCCTGACACCAGGCATTGTAGATTTTGGCTGGGCTCAAGTCCCAGTTGGACATGACTGAGTGATTAAGCTAGCATAGAGTCCCTGCCACATAGGTTTGAGTCCAAATATTAGATAAACAGTTTCAAACACAACTTTAAGAAATGGAAAGATGATGAACTGCCCAATACTTTGTAAACAATGTCATAGATGGAGAGAAGAGCTGAAGGACGGAAAGAAAATGCAGTGGGAAAGTTGCCAAGGAACCCTTCTCATAGCTTTCTGGAAAAATTGCTAAATGCCTGACCTGTGCCCACAATTTTCATTGGCCTGATTATTGGCACAAAAGAGGTTAAAAGCAGAAGAACCCTCATCCACTTGGGCAAGAGCTACTAGGGTGCAGCAGATATTTGAGCTTTCAGGACCTACTGGGGAGTAGCCCCTGCCAGAGTCCCTCAGTTTCACACACTGCTGCTCGCCTGGTGTGCAGGGGCTTCAAGGAAACAAGAAACAAGAGACTGTAAAGGAATTAAAGTTTTGTTACGCATATGTCCTTCCAGCCATGGGGCAAGGACCTCCCACCTTAGGCTGGAGGTCTTCTGAATCTGAGCCTGACTGAGCTGTGTGAGCTTTTTGCTGAGTTTCTTTTTGTTGTTCCATTTTCTAGCATGGTAGGCTTCTTGTCACTTCCACTGTACTGGGTTTCTTTTGCGTTCAGCTTCCAGCACATGAGCTTTTGCCAAGTTGTTCTGTTTCTTTGCTTGGTCTCTGCCTCATTGGGGCCAACCTGAGGTTGTTTCAGCTAGGCTAAACCCAAGTCACAGCACTAGATATGTTGGGGAGTGTGTAATTTCCTCCATCCTGTCTCACTACAACAAAGATTTGAAACTGTAGACCAGTGTTACAGCTCAGTTTTATTTGGCAAGCACAGGATAGTATACCCTTCAAGCATGAGGGCAGGCTGACCCAAAAGGGAGAGGCTCAATCTTGGCTCCTCTTTTTATATGTTTTGTCTCCTTCTCCTGAACATAACCTATGTAAATTGGGCTAGCCAGGAGGGCTGTTTGTTTCACTTGGGGTTCTCACTCCAGTCTTTGGATTTTCTTTTGTTCCATTTTCATAGGCTTTTCCCTTTCTTTGTCTTTTAGCCATCACCAGTTTGGACTCCTTTTTCTATTCTAACTACCTAACAATATGGAAAGCATTTAGAATAGCCTGATACCTATCAAACACTTGGTAAAGATGGGTTATCTGTTTTACTTAGCATGTATCCTAAAATAGAGATTTGCACAAAGTAGATGTTCAATTAATATCTGTTGCCAGGACCAATACAGTGAATGAATGGATGGCCCAAAATAAAATCTTAAATTAGAGACAATTTAAGACATATTTGCCTCTAATTAAATTAAATCGACCTTTTCCAGTATCATTTAAAAAAAAAATATGACACTTCAGTCACTTGCCATATCTACTCAGGGACTCCTATAACCACTAAAATCAAACATTTTGGCCATGTGCTATATACATCCTAACTGGCTCTAATATAATAATCTACCAAAATTTTCCCTAAGAAGTAAAATATAAATTTTTACCTTTATAGGACTTTTTCCATTTAAAAAAGTTGTGTAACTTTTTCTACACCTAAAGTGAAGACAGATAGCAGAAATTAATTGAAATATTGGATATGTCAATCAACAGTATCTTACACACAAACACAGAGTATCTTATACAATGGTTAAATGCTTGAAGAATCGGTTGTGAGGAGGGCAGTGAGATGCTATAACTGATGACCACCTACTAGATTCATGACTATAGTACGTGGGCAAATTGTTTTCTGATATCAAGGGAGTGAAAGTAATCATATTGAAAATTTGGAAGAACAAAAGGCTTCTGGGCAAATAGAATAAAAAATATATATCTACTGATTATAATTCAGCTATAAAAGTCATGGAACTTTGATAGATTCATTCAAGATTTCATTTGTGTATTTGTAGACTTTGCCATGAACAATTAACATGCTAGGACCTGACAAACAAATATGAGTAAAACCTGAGCAACGGCACAAAAAAGATGACAACACAGAAACTTTATTTTTTTTCTTTTTACAACTGTATTGCAGAGGAAATCTAAATCCCATTTTGTCTTTGGTTACATATGCAATAATTTTTCATGATGTTTCTTCAGGGATACCTGCTGTAACCAACTGGTATCAGATGGCTTGGAATCAATGATAGTATCATGAAAGGTACTCAACAATATTAACTATATAAGAATTATTAAATTCAAAGAAAAAAATGTTTAAAAACTGATGGAAGCTTTAAAGACTGAGTAGAATTGGTTTATAAAGATCCAACAACTTAACAAAGGGAAAAATAATAGGTTGGAGTTGCTAGAAATGTCTAGTAATTTATTAATTCATTTCTTAAAATTTGTTTTTGGTCATTTTATTTTGTCCCATTTTGTTGAGGTGTAATTGTCTCTAATAATTTATTTTTATTTTTGGACTACTCCAATACTTTTGTTGTTGCTGTTGTTTAGTCTCCGAGTCATGTCAGACTCTTTGTGACCCCTTGGACTGTAGCCCTCCAGGCTCCTGTGTCCATGGGATTTCCCAGGCAAGAATACTAGACTGTGTTGCCATTTTCTACTCCAGGGGATTTTCCCAACCCCAAGATTGAACCTGTGACTCCTGCTATGGCAGGCAGATTCTTTACCATTGAGCCACAAGGAAAGCCTGGACTCGAATATTTACTGGGTTATATTTGAATTTTTGAAAATCTCAAAGTATATTCATAAATATTTTTGAAGACCCTATAGGTCATCTAAGATTTCAGTAATGAAAATTCCACAGGCATAATAGGTTAAATGATAGGAATTCATTTCTTACAGTTTCGGAGGTTAGAAAGTCTGAGTCAAGATGCTGGTCACTTTGGTTCCTGTTGAGTGTTCTTTTCTCAGCATGTGAATGACTTTCTTTGCTGTGTGTGCTCTAATGGCCTCCCCTCACTGCAAAAGGAAAGGAGAAAGCTACCTGGTTCTTCTCATTTAAGGGCACTCATCATGAGGACCCCACTTTCATGACTTCATCTACTCCTACTTATGTCCTAAAGTTTCCATCTCTAAATGCCATCACACTGAGGATTAGCACTTTAATATATGAATTTTGAAGAAAAACAACATTCAGTCTCCCTAACAGGGACTCTATGTGTGCTAACATCACTTTGAGAGATATGAATAAATGTGTTGGGTGATATTAGAAAGGTTTTCTCATAAGGAAATTGCTGATAAATAAAGCTCTCTAATTACATTGAACTGACATTTTCAGGAAGATACTGGGTCCATGAAACAAGAGGCTACACATGCCTTAAGAAGCCCATTTCCATTTTTTTCAGTATATACAGTCATTTTGTGCATTGATTCTTTGTCAGATTCAAAGCAAAATGTAAGAGGTTTATAGATGTGAGTTGTTGTTTTCAGTCATTAAGTCACATCCAACCCTTTGCAACTCATGGATGGCAACAGGCCAGGCTTCCCTGTCCTTCACTATCTCCTGGAGTTTGTCCAAACTCATGTCCATTGAGTTGGTGATGTCAACCAACCATTTCATCTCTGTTACCTGCTTTTCTCCTTGTCCTTAATGTTTCCCACATCAGAAGCTAAGACAATTAATGGGAAAAAGGACCAAAGAAGTTGAACAAAGAAAAAGTAAGTCTTCATAAAAGATCAAACTAGGCAAGAGAGTTCCAAATAAACATCTAGTTCTGCTTTATTGACTATGCCAAAGCCTTTGACTGTGTGGATCACAATAAACTGTGGAAAATTCTGAAAGAGATGGGAATACCAGACCGCCTGACCTGCCTCTTGAGAACCTGTATGCAGGTCAGGAAGCAAAGGTTAGAACTGGACATGTACCCACAGACTGGTTCTAAATAGGAAAAGGAGTACGTCAAGGCTGTATATTGTCACCCTGCTTATTTAACTTATCTGCAGAGTACATCATGAGAAACGCTGGGCTGGAAAAAGCACAAACTAGAATCAGGAGTGCTGGGAGAAATATCAATAACCTCAGAGATGCAGATTACACCACCCTTATGGCAGAAAGTGAAAAGGAACTAAAAAGCCTCTTGATGAAAGGAGAGAGTGAAAAAGTTGGCTTAAAACTCAACATTCAGAAAACTAAGATCATGGCATCTGGTCCCATCACTCCATGCAAATATATGGGGAAACAGTGGAAACAGTGTCAGACTTTATTTTTTTGGACGCCCAAATCACTGAAGATGGTGATTGCAGCCATGAAATTAAAAGACGCTTACTCCTTGGAAGGAAAGTTATGACAAACCTAAATAGCATATTAAAAAGCAAGGAACTTACTTGCCAGATGTGTATAAGAGACAGCAGAAATGGTATGGACCAAACAGAAGCAGAGGATGTTAAGAAGAGGTGGCAAGAATACACAGAAAATGGGGAACATGTGTATACCTGTGGTGGATTCATGTTGATGTATGGCAAAACCAATACAATATTGTAATTAGCCTCCAATTAAAATAAATAAATTTATACTAGAAAAAGAAAGTCACAGTGCAGAATAAAGCGGATCATTTTTTACTGTTTATGTTTGCTTTTTTTTGATAATGTAAGATACCTTACCTAAACAAATTCATACCAAATTATAAACAATAATTAAATTGTCCAAGTCAAATGTTCTTCATATATTGATTAAAATACCAACAAAATCCAGCTCATACAGCTAAACTTACAGAATTTAGTTTTTAAAAGAACCCTGAATTGTCTAAAATTGATAAACATAATCAAGCAGAGACATTACTTTGCCAACAAAGGTCTGTCTAGTCAAGGCTATGGTTTTTCCAGTGGTCATGTATGGATGTGAGATTTGGACTGTGAAGAAAGCTGAGCACCGAAGAATTGATGCTTTTGAACTGTGGTGTTGGAGAAGACTCTTGAGAGTCCCTTGGACTGCAAGGAGATCCAACCAGTCCATTCTAAAGGAGATCAGTCCTGGGTGTTCATTGGAAGGACTGATGCTAAAACTGAAACTCCAGTACTTTGGACCTTCTGCAGAGTTGACTCATTGGAAAAGACTCTGATGCTGGGAGGGATTGGGGGCAGGGGGAGAAGGGGACCACAGAGGATGAGATGGTTGGATGACATCACTGATTCGATGGACATGAGTTTGAACAGGCTCCAGAGCTGGTGATGAATAGGGAAGCTTGGCATGCTGCAGTTGCAAAGAGTGGGTCAGGAAGAGTGGGACATGACTGAGCAACTGAACTAAACTGAACCAAAATCACTGAAGAAATAGTGTGCATATTCTGAAGAGGAGAAGAATTTGCCACCTCAAAATAGATCCTATCATAAGGGTGATTGTTGATTGATTACTTTTAAAAAGCTGCAGACACAGGGAAAACTCTGAAACTTAAGTAGAAGTTACTCTTTAGAAAGAGACATTTGCATTTATATGGGAACTCTCCATTTGAAAAGGTCCCTGTCTCTTTGTTACCAGGAAGAGAAGGATGAGCAGATCTCTAGAACAGTGGATAAGACAATGATCTGATGCTGCACAACAACCCTATCTTTGTTGACTGTGATCATCGAGGCAGGCTCCCACAGCAGGCTCACTCATCCCTCAACACCTTCTCCTGTTTAAATGGACACAGCATTTGAAGGTGGTGTCTTGGGCTATTTTGAGGAATTATTATCCTGGTCTTTCCCATGTACACAGGAGGTGTACATGTTACTAAACTTCTGCTGTTTCTTTTTCTCCTGTTAATCTTTTATTACAAGGAGGGCAGTGCTGTCTCAGCCGAGACCTAGAAGAGTAGAGGGAAAATTCTTTTTTATCGCCTACAGTGTAAATAAATTTCATCTGTATGATAGTGTGCAGCACATTCTTAAAAAATCTGACATTATGTAGTTTCCCAGTTAAACTTTTTAATAGTTTATAAACTTTTTGTCGTGGCCTGTGTACAGCTTGGAAGAGAATTTCCAGACATGAGGCAGAATGAGAGGAGAATTATTAGAGTGGAAGATGCTGCTAGAATAACAGGCTAGCTCAAGGGAGAGCCGGCCTCTTTCAAAGGCTAATAGACATTTTTATTGCCTCAAAACAGAAAATTCCCACTGGAAGAATGGCATTAGGTGATCAGTTAGGATGCTACAGGGTGCATTATAGGGTGGATATTTTACCTAATTTGGGGTCAGGAAACTGTTGTTCAGTTGCTAAGTCATGCTTGACTCAGACAATAACCCACCAGGGTCCTCTGTCATGGGATCTCCAGGCAAGAATACTGTAGTGGGTTGTTGTTTTCTTCTCCAGGGAGTCTTCCTGACCCAAGGATTGAACCCAGGTCTTTTATGTCTCCTGCACTGGTAGGTTGGAGAAGGCAATGGCACCCAGCTCCAGTACTTTTACCTGGAAAATTCCAGGGACAGAGGAGCCTGGTAGGCTGCAGTCCATGAGGTCGCTAAGAGTTGGACATGACTGAGGGACTTCACTTTCATGCATTGGAGGAGGAAATGACAACACTCCAGTATTCTTGCCTGGAGAATCCCAGGGACAGAGGAGCCTGGTGGGCTGCCATCTATGGGGTCGCACTGAGTCAGACACGACTGAAGTGACTTAGCAGCAGCAAACTAAGTCAAGCTTCACTGAAATGAGGATTCGGAAAGGATCAGTTCTTCTGAGGATAGCCCCATACACAGAGAAAATCAATTTGCTATCCCTGATAGCTCAGTTTGTAAAGAATCCGCCTACAATTCAAGAGACTCTGGTTCGATTCCTAGGTCAGGAAGATTTGCTGGAGATGAGATAGGCTTCCCCTACAGTATTCCTGGGTTTCCCTTGTGGCTCAATTGGTAAAGAATCCACCTGCAATGAGGGAGACCTGGGTTTGATCCCTGTGTTGGGAAGATACTCTGGAGAAGGGAAAGGCTATTCACTCCAGTATTCTAGTATGGAGAATACCATAGACTGTATAGTCCATGGGATCCCAAAGAGTTGGACATGACTTGATGACTTTCATTTCACTTCCTTCTAGTCCTTCATTCAAAGTGCATGATATTGCCTTTAAAGTTCCTGGAATATTGATGGAGCCAAACATTTTAGCAATGTCATTGATACTGTTGTTCTTAAGCAGTTCCAAAGATTTTACTAATTGGTAAAGATATTTGGAAAAGTTTTATCAGTTGCTATAGGCCAGAATCAATTTTTATCAGAGCACTTCAATTCTTCTAATATCAATTTTAAACAATAATACTTTGTCTAAAAACATGACTATTTTTTAATTTTGTCTATTGAAACTTTTGCTGTTTAAATAAAAAATCATCTGAAGAGAATTCAGTCAGTATCCTTTGTGTGATTGAATAGAAGAAAAATCGTTTAAGATTTAAATTGTACCTAGTTAGAAGGGCTGAGGTTCTTAGTTACAAT
>SJYC01033206.1:0-15788 GCA_006408675.1 Madoqua kirkii | reverse complement strand
TGACATAGGTGTGCATATGCATAAAATTTTATAAAAAAAATAAACTTAGTAGCTTATATTTTTACAGCAAAGTTCAGGAGCTAAATGGTGATAATGGTTTCACATAATGTGAATATACTTAATGCTTATAAATAGTAATACATATATATAAATATGTATATATATATGTATTTCCATTGTTAAAAAGTAAAGTTTAATATTTGAAAAATAAGCTTTCATTAAGTAGTGCCATTAACATGCCATATTGAAGATGTCTACCTATAGTAAATTTGTCTTTGCTTTACCATCAAGCATGACACACACCTTATCATCTTTATCACCTTATGTATGCCATTCCACAAAAATTAAGTTAGGTGGTGAAATTATTTTAAATTCTGTAAGCAAATTACTTATGCATCTGTTTGTAATATTTAAATACATTTTCATTTAATTTTCAAAGACAACATCTCCTCTCATCATCTTTTAGAATTCCAGTTGCATTATTTTTCTTTTCCTCTGCTTTTCTTATTCACCTTGGAAACTAATTTCTCTGTCTTTCCTATTCTCTCTTTTCTACAGAGGTACTCAAGCTCTTCTCTCTGCCCCTAGGCTTCTCTCTTCCCTTCTTTGCCTTCTGTTCTGCCTGTTTATCTCCCAGGACACCATTTCCCTCTGGCAGTCAAATACTTCAGCTCTTAGAGCTTGAGTTTTCTTTGTCCTAGTTTGCTTTAACTCTATCCATCCCATTCCTGCAAAAATATGATACTCCTCTTCATCACTGTTTTCACTGTTAGAAGAAAATTCTCTTCTCTATTAATCTTTCTTTTTTCAATTGATGTCAAAACCAGCCCAGAGTATATTTTTGAATTCAAAGAAATATGACAGATAGCAAACTTCTTTTTGGACTCCTTGATCTACTTCTCTTTGATTTTATTGGGTCATTGATATTTTTTTGGCAAAGAAACTGAAAGTGAAAGTCGCTCAGTCATGTCTGGCTTTTTACGACTCCATGAACTATACAGTCCATGGAGTTTTCCAGGCCAGAATCCTGAAGTGGGTAGCCTTTCCCTTCTCCAGGGGATCTTCCCAACCCAGGGATTGAACCCAAATCTCCTGCATTGCAGGCAGATTCATTACCAGCTGAGCCCCAAGGGAAGCCCAGGAACACTGGAGTGGGTAGTGTATCCCTTTTCCAGGGGATCTTCCAGACTCAAGAATCAAACGAAGGTCTCCTGCATTGCAAGCAGTATTTGCCTATACTCAAATGTACCCTTCAGAACACATACTCTTCCCCTCTTTTCTTCTTCTTCTAATACTTAATACAGTCTTGTTTATACTTCTTTAGCAGAAAAAAGCTGTGCTAAATAAGATAGTTAGGGAGGTACCATGCATGCTGGTTAATGAAGAGGCAACAGGCTCAGTCAAATTCTCAGTCTAATAGTTGTTGTTCAGTTGCTAAGTTGTGTTCAACCCTTTGTGACCCAATGAACTGCAGCACACCAGGCTCCCCTGTCCTTCACTCTGTCGCATAGTTTGCTCAAACTCATGTCCATTGAGTCAACGATGCCAACCAACCATTTCATCCTTTGTTGCCCTCTTCTCCTGCCCTCAATCTCTCCCGGCATTATGGTCTTTTCCAATGAGTTGTCTCTTCACATCAGGTGGCTAAAGTACTAGAGCTTTGGCACAGTGCTTCCAATGAGTACTCAGGGTTGATTTCCTTTAGGATTGACTGGTTTTATCTCCTTGCAGTCCAAAAGACTCTCAAGAGTCTTCTCCGATGCCACATTTTGAAAGCATCAATTTTTTGACTCTTGGCATTCTTTATGGTCCAAATTCCTTTTCTAGAGTTTTCATTTGCTATTTGAACTTGCCTCTCCAGCTATCCCATCTCTTATCTTCCTATAATCTAACTATATCAAGTTACTTTTCTTACATTGGACCCATATGTAATTGGAAATTTTCATGTTCCAAACTCTGTCAGATTAAGTGTCAGGATCCTTTATGACCCCTTTCATTGAAATATTTCATTGTCTGCTACTTGAAGTGTCTGTGATGACATTTTGTAAGTGGCTGATGCAGTGTAAGGAAACAACCAAGACTTGAAGCTGAGTGTCCTGAACTCAAGTTTATTTTTCACCATTTAGTAACTAGGTGATTTTAGGTTTCTCAAGTCATTACTTTGAGGTTGTAAGCTAATGATTTTAATGCTTATCTCATGGGCCATTATGAGACTAAACTGATTTACTGACATTGAAAAAGATAATTAAAGGTTTAATGGATGGGTCATATATGTATTTGTATTTTCTGATATGTTGCCAATAAATTAGATTTGACAGAAGATTTTAATATATATATGTTAAATATTTTTGAAAAATATATATAGCACATTAAATCTAAAATATTATATATGTCTATTAAAATCCTTTGGTTAAATCTACTGTGATATCTATTCATGCAAACTGCCACCATAGAACTGGCCTTACTATTTTTTTTGTTTTGGTCACGCTGTATTTTCACTGTTGCATGGGCCTTTCTCTAGTTTCTGTGAGGAGCTGCTACTCTCTAGTCTGGGCTTCTCGTTGTGGTGCCTTTGTTGTGGAGCAGGGCCTCTAGGGCATCTGGGCTTCATTGGTTGTGGGGCCTGCGCTCTAGAGCAGAAGCTCAGTAGTTGTGGAGCAGGGGCTTAGTTGCTCCATGGCATGTGGGATATTCCCGGACCAGGGGTCAAACCTCTAGATTTGACCTTTACCACTGAACCACTGCGCAGCCTGGCTTTTATTATTTTTAATTGTCCATTATGATTAGGGCTTCCCTGGTGTCTCAGATCATAAAGAATCCTCCTGAAATGCAGGATACCTGGATTCCTTGATCCCCTGCATAAGGGAATGGATACCCACTCCAGTATTTTTGCCTGGAGACGTCCATGGACAGAGGAACCTGGTGGGCTGCGTCCATGTTGTCACAAAGAGTCAGACACAGCTGAGCAACTCACACTTTCACACTTTCCCTTTATAAGTAGGGACAATCTGTCGCTAAAGTTTCTACAATGCTTTTATTATCAGGGAAAGCATCACTGGGTCATTGTATTTGTATATATGGCTCTTGTTTCTTGTATTAAGACCACATAACTTTGAAATGATATTAAAATTGAGAACCATAGTGTGAGTGACAGTTTTCCTATCTTCATCTCTGTAATTGATGGCAAAGCTGAAAACAAAACAGAACCAAAATACTATGTCATTTTCCTAAGTTAAGTAGCCTGGATGACACAGCTTAGTTTACTCTAGCTCTGTTTATTTTTCTGTCACCACCACCCACAGACCTTATGAATGAGAAGAAAAATGAAATCAAGTAATGGGTGCTTATGAAGGTGGCAAAGCTTTCTGGCTGTACTCTGCTGAGTTACTTATATCATTTAATAGAGTCACTATAGTTAAGCATTTCATTGCCCACGCTTTAGCAACAGTTTTCAAAATACAGCTAGGCTATTTCTAAGAGCCATTACTTGGCTTGACATAAAATTTATGTTTCATAACTCAAGATAGGTACATATCTGTCAAAATAGCAATAATAATAGAGAGTTAACAGAATGATAGCAGTCATCAACTTTCTGTATTTAAGGCTACTCTCAGTGCATTTTATCATGGAAAGTATCTTCGAAAAAGACCTAGTTATAGATTTGTTTGCTGCATGGGCACTCCCGTCTTTATGAAATTGATGTATATTTATAGCCTTTTATAAATATCTGGGGCAGAAGAATAAATCACTTGCTGACAGAGGTACTGTGTGGGGTATATTGCCTTGGCCTGTCTTTTACCAGTAGCTTATCTTTTATACAATTATTAAAATCATTTTGACCATTGATACCTTTAGTGTCCAAAGTGCTTTATATAAATTTTTCTTTAAAGTTTTTCCTTTATCGCTTCGTATAGTTGAAGAAAATGTTGAGGTTAAGGTCTGTAAATGCTTCTCTGTCTTTAGCTTGCATCGTAAGTATCAGAATGAACATCTGGCTTTTCACTTAGTGACACAAAATGATATTCGTTGAGTCTTATCGCTTCCCCTTGTGCTTTCACTACTTCATGTTCTGTCACATGTGAGAGAGATTGAACTCTGTCTGCTGTGTTTCAGGTTTCCTGACACATGGATGGTGTTTTAATGAGACTGAATACCAAAGATGGCATTGCTGCATTCTAGTTAATTCAAGGCCTATGTTGTACTTTCTTTAAAATATCTAGCATATCAAATGTCAAATAAATGTTGGTCTAACTCTTGAGAGAATGTAAGTTGCTGAATTATTTTTATTTCATGACAAAATGTTTTTATTATGGTCACACTTTTGGAAGGAGATATTTCCTCGCTCCAAGAAAGAATTTAAATATTTTTAGCTTAATTAATGTGAGTGCTCAAATCATGAAAATAAAGAAAGGTTTGCAGACTCTTTTTAAAAAGTATTGTTAAACACCTTCAAAATAAAATTAATGAACAAAACTGCTATATAAGAGATTTAGACTCAGGTGCTGTCATTTTTTATTGAAGCAAATAAAATTAATTTTTTAAATTTATTAGTTGATTTATTTACTTACTCTTATAGCCAAATAGCTGTTGTACCAATTGCCATATTTAATCCCTATGCATATACTAATGAAACAGTTTCTTGCTCTAATAGAGATGTAACCAACAAAATAGCCTGTTTCACCTAAAGTAAAAAGCTCATTTTCTAGATATGCCTACAAAGGAAACAACCATAAATGGAAATTTTAACTTGCCACATGCTAGATGGAAGGACATGTTTTGTCATGGGATTTCTGAAGCTTTCAGTAGTGAAATGTTTATGACAAACCCACATTCATTTAATTGGCTAAATTACTGGCAAAATATGGGGAGTATAATTCCTCAGGCATATTAAAAAGTATCTTGGGGGTTAGACTGATATTTTCTGTTGATGGAAAATTTAGGAAATAAAAAAAAAGCCCAGTTTGAAATAGAAACTATGTTGCACTCAGACTATCTATATCTAACAAACCCACATTCATTTAATTGGCTAAATTACTGGCAAAATATGGGGAGTATAATTCCTCAGGCATATTAAAAAGTATCTTGGGGGTTAGACTGATATTTTCTGTTGATGGAAAATTTAGGAAATAAAAAAAAAGCCCAGTTTGAAATAGAAACTTATGTTGCACTCAGACTATCTATATCTATATGAGGTGAGGTGAGGTGAAGTCGCTCAGTCGTGTCCAACTCTTTGCGACCCTGTGGACTGTAACCTACTAGGCTTCTCCGTCCATGGGATTCTCCAGGCAAGAATACTGGAGTGGATTGCCATTTCCTTCTCCAGGGGATCTTCCCGACCCAGGTATCGAACCTAGGTCTCCCGCATTGGAGGCAGACGCTTTAACCTCTGAGCCATAAGGGAAGCCCATATCTATATATATTTATATATCTATATATATTTATATATATAGTTCATGTATATTAGATATATTTATGTATCATGTATATTAGGGCTTCCCTGGTGGCTCAGAGGTTAAAGCATCTGCCTGCAATGTGGGAGACCTGGGTTCGATCCCTGGGTCAGAAAGTTCCCCTGGAGAAGGAAATGGCAACCCACTCCAGTATTCTTGCCTGGAGAATCCCATGGATTCTCCTCCTACCAGAGGAGCACTGTAGGCTGCAGTCTATGGGGTCGCAAAGAGTCAGACATGACTGAGCAACTTCACTTCACTTTATATCATGTATTTTACTATGTATATGTGTATTTTAAGAAAATAATTAGCAAACAGAAAATTATTTATAATATATTCATCTATAATATTCATAATTCTAAATTTGAATTGCATAATTTTGATATAAAAGTTTTATCTGTGTAATTTTGTGACTTAATACTTATACAGAGGTCTTCCCTAGTGGCACAGTGGTGATGAATCTGCCTGCCAATGCAGGAGATGAGTTTGATCCTTGGGTCGGGATGATTCCCTGGAGAACAAATGCCAACCCACACCAGTATTCTTGCCTGGGCAATCCCATGAACAGAGGAGCCCGGAGGGCTAGAGTCACAAAAGAATTGGACACGACTTGGTGACTAAACAACAAAATCTTGCTAAAGACACACTACATATCAAACACACTAACAGCATTTACTAGCAGAAAAGTCTTTAACTGTAGACACAACAGTTAAATTGATGGGTTTGAGTTGTGGTGTTGAAAAAGACACTTGAGAGTCCTTTGGACAGCAAGATCAGACCAGTCCATCCTACATAATCAACAATGAATATTCATTGGAAGGATTGATGCTGAGGTTCCAATACTTTGCCCATCTGAAGCGAAGAGCCGACTCATTTTAAAAGACCCTGATGCTGGGAAAGATTGAGGGCAGGAGAAGAGGGTGGCAGAGGTTGGGATGGTTGGGTGGTATCATCAACTTAATGAACATGTGTTTGAGCAAACTCCGGGAGACAGTGAAGGATAGGGAAGCCTGGTGTGCTACAGGCCATGGGGTTGCAAAGAGTCAGACACAAATCAGTAACTGAACAACAATAAACAGCCTTCTGTCAACTTATAATAAATTTTAAAATTATTAGAGAAAAAGTCAATTGGCCTTGAAGTAATTTAAATGAGTCCCAACATAAAGTGCAAGAGAAATTGTAGGAAAACAAAATCACCCCAAAGATGATAATCCCTCAAATTCAACAACAACAAAAAGAAATTATCAGGCATGGCAAGAAGCAGGGGAAAAAAAAAAAAAAAACTGTCCCAAGATAAGAAGAAAACACAATCAATCAAAATAAAGCCAGTCAGTATTGAAACAGATTTAGAAGGAAAAGACATTAAAGCAGTTATGTTTACTGATTGTACATTGCATCAAATATTGTATACTCAAAAAGTTGAAACAAGAAAGTTAAAACTGCAAACTGTTAAGAGAAGGCATAGAATATGTAGGGAAGATACAATTCTATAAATGAAGACTACAAAATGTGAGGTGAACATTTCACTGGATACATTTAATTACCCTCTAAACTTTTCAGAAAGTAATAGTGAAGATAACCTATATGGGAAAAGAACTTGAAAAAATGAATATATGTATATATACATATATACATATATAACTGATTGACTTTGCTGTATAGCTGAAACTAACACAACTTTGTAAATCAGTTATAATTGAATATTTTTAAAAAGCCAAAAATTCTACAAATTAACAGAATAATGAAAAATGTTCAGGATAATAGAAACTATTCAAAAGAGAAAATATAAAGATATGGAAAGATATGTATGCACACTATAAGACAGCCTCAAACAAAATGTGCATGTAAGTGTAGTCCCCAAAGGAGATGATCATAGTTAGAAAAATATACAAGTAATAAATAATGAGACAGAATTTCTTAATTCGATGAATTCTATTGGGAAGAAAATGCCCATAGGCATTCCTTTCCCATATAGTTCTCTTACAGTTGTTAAGACTATTTTCAAGTATGCCATTAATTAGGTCCCTCTTTCCAACTCTCAGGCTTCCCTTGTGGCTCAGCAGGTAAAGAATCCACCTGCAATGCAAGAGACATGGATTCTATCCCTGGTTTGGGAAGATCCCCTGGAGAAAGGAAAGGCTACCCACTCCAAAATTCTGACCTGGAGAATTGCATGGACTCTATAGTCCATGGGGTCTCAAGGAGTTGGACACGACTGAATGACTTGTCCTTCTAACTCTCAGGTATTTGGGGTCCAAAAGAGACCTAGCCCCTTTTATCAGGTAAAATTAAACAATTCCAGATATGACAATGAAAATATGCTTTCAGATAACACTTAAATTAATTAAAAAATAAATTTAACTTTAAATTATCATATAATTGATAAGTTGACTTGGAGCTGTGATTTTTATCAAGGCACACAAATACAAATGTAATTATTTTAGTTTCAGTTCAGTTAAGTCACTCAGTCATGACCGACTCTTTGCGACCCCATGAATCGCAGCACGCCAGGCCTTCCTGTTCATCATCATCTCTCGGAGTTCACTCAGACTCACGCCTATCGAGTTCATGATGCCATCCAGCCATCTCATCCTCGGTCGTCCCCTTCTCCTCCTGCTCCCAATCCCTCCCAGCATCAGAGTCTTTTCCAATGAGTCAACTCTTCACATGAGGTAGCCAAAGTACTGAAGTTTCAGCTTTATCATCATTCCTTCCAAGGAAATCCCAGGGTTGATCTCCTTCAGAATGGACTGGTTGGATCTCCTTGCAGTCCAAGGGACTCTCAAGAGTCTTCTCCAACACCACAACTCAAAAGCATCAATTCTTCGGCACTCAGCCTTCTTCACAGTCCAACTCTCACATCCATACATGACCACAGGAAAAACCGTAGCCTTGACTAGACGGACTTTAGTCGGCAAAGTAATGTCTCTGCTTTTGAATATGCTATCTAGGTTGGTCATAAATTTAGCCAATATTTATTGAAAGAATGGTACAAAAGACTTTCAGGGAAGAAAATGTTCTTAAATAAGTTAAAGAATTTGTATGAAATTGATGAGTAGCTGGGCAGATTCCTGTCTTTAATAATAATAATGTTTGTATAGTTGTGCTAGTTGCTGATATAGTACATGATTATCTTCAGTCATTTGCCACTTGCAGCATTTCATTTAATCCTTATATTAGAAGAGTGACAATATGAAAATGTAATCCAGGCCTGTGTATATTTCTCTGTCCTTTAGTAGGAACATCAGTAAAATTTCAGCCATGTTTTGACAGATAAAACAATTTACCATTGCTTTTATATCTTCCTCTTCTGTTTTCTTACAATATCTAAACCAATATTTTATAACAAAAATCACATTAATTCTTTGGATTCTAAAGAAATATAAACATTAATGCATAATATGATTCATTACAAATAATTTTCAGAATATTTGTTAATGGCCTTCTTTAATGAGTCTTTGTGAAGGCTTATCAGACAGAAATCACTGAAATGTATGGAGTCACCTTCTAGTTGATGATAACATGAGTGTAGCTACTTGTAATCATGACTGTGGCATCTTATGATTTCCCTTTTCTTGGTTACCTTTTTTTCATCAGCACAAAACATCATGTGATTCTACTTGTTTTCATTTTTTTGAACTCTGAATAATTGGCTATTTTAACATTATTAGTTATTTTATACTATTGCTTGTCAAAGTGTTAGTTGCTCAATTGTTTCTGAATCTTTTGTGACTCCATGTGTGTAAGCCACCAGGTCCCTCTGTCTATGGGTTTACACAGGCAAGACTATTGGAGTGAGTTCCATTTCCTTCTCACGGGATCTTCCAAACCCAAGAATAGAACTCATGTCTCCTGCATTGGCAAGCATATTCTTTACCACTGAGCCTACCAGGAAGCCCAGGTTCTCATTGCTTATCTATTTTATACATATAGTGTGCATGTGGCAATCCCAACTTCCCTGTTCATTCCACCCCTGTTCTTATCCCCATGGTATCCATGAGTTTGTTCTCTATATCTGTGTCTCTGTTTCGTTTTGCAGATAAGTTCATCTGTACTATTCTTCTAGAATCAACATGTAAGTGATATTATGCTTGATTTTCTCTTTCTGACTTACTTCACTCCATATGACAGTCTCTAGGTATATCCAGGTGTCTGAAAATGTCTCTGTTTCATTCTGTTTTACTGATGAGTAATTTTCCATTACTCATATAACTTAGTAACTTTCCATTCAAATATACCACATCTTTATCTATTCCTTTGTTGACGTACATTAAGATTGCTTCCAGGCTATTGTAAGCAGTGTTGAAATGAACACTGGGATACAGATAGCTTTTTGAATTATGGCTTTCTCAGGGTATATGCCCAGAAGTGGGACTGCTGGGTCACATGGAAGTTCTCTTTTAAATTTCTTTGAGAAGTACAGTGGCTATACCAATTCACATTTCCATCAACAGTGAAGGAGGGGGGGTTCCTTTTCTCTACATTCTCTCCAGCATTTATTTTTTGTAGGTTATTTTGATGATGGCCATTCTGACCTAGGTGAGGTGGGTGAGTTGTGTCTTATTGTAGTTTTGGTTTGTTGAGCTGTGCTGTGCTCAGTCACTTAAGTCATGACTGACTCTTTGGGACCCTATGGACTGTAGCCCAATGGGCTCTTCTATCCACAGCATTTTCCAGGCAAGAATACTAGAATGGGTTGCCATGCCCTTCTCCAGGGCCTCATCCCAACCCAGGGTTTGAACTCAGGTCTTCTGCATTGCAGGCAGATTTGTCACTCACTGAGCTACCTGGAAAACTTATTTCACTAATAATTAGTGATGTTGAACATCTTCTCATGTGTTTGTTGGCCACCTGTATGTCTTCTTTGGAGAAATATCTATTTAGGTCTTCCACCCATTTTTTTTCATTTTTTTTATATTGAGCTGCATGAGCTGTTTGTATATTTTAGAGATAATCCCTTGTCAATTGCTTCATTTGCAAGTATTTTCTACCATTCTGAGGGTTGTCTTTTCCTTTTGTTTATAGTTTCCATTGCTGTGCAAAAGCGTTTAAGTTTTATTAGGTATCATTTGTTTATTTTTGCTTTTATTTCCATTACTCTAGAAAGTGGGTCAGAAAAGACCTTGAAGTGATTTATGTCAAAGAAGGTTCTATGTTTTTTTCTAAGAATTTTTATAGTTTAAGTCTTTAATCCATTTTGAGTTTATTTTTGCTATATGGTGTTCAACCTGTTCAGTCGCTCAGTCTTGTCCGACTATTTGCGACCCCATGAATCATAGCATGCCAGGCCTCCCTGTACGTCACCAACTCCCGGAGTTCACCCAAACTCATGTGCATTGAGTCGGTGATGCCATCCAGCCATCTCATCTTCTTTCGTCCCCTTCTCCTCCTGCCCCCAATTCCTCCCAGCATCAGGGTCTAGGGAGTGCCTAATTGTATTCTTTTACATGTAGCTGTCCAGTTTTCCAAGCACCACTGATTGAAGAGTCTGTCTTTTCTCCATTGTACATTCTTGCTTCCTTTGTCATAGGTTCTGTGACCATGGGTGCATGGGTTTATCTCTGGGTTTTCTATACTTTATTTCTGCATGTTGAACATAAAACACAAGGTCTGTGTGAGGTCTGTCATACTTAAAATTTATTTTTATTATATTCTTCTTCAAAGCATTTTTACACTATTAGAATTTCTAAATAATTATAAACTAATATACTTGCCAGTGTTTGGAGAAAAGCAATTTTATGAAGTGACAGATTCATGACTTTTTTGAGTTGTTATAGCTATTTTTCTTTAATAACTCCAATTAAAATGACAAAATCAACTGTATAAAAGAACAAAGGAGCAGTGAGATTACAATTTACAAAATATAAAAAAAATCTAAGTTTGCTGTTCAGTAATGATTAAAGTCCTGCTTATACCTTAAACATAATTATTTTTGTGCTTTTGAGTTATAGTCATTCTTATCTTTTGCAACTCACAGTTGTGATTTTGCATCACTAAGTCATAAAACTATAGCAGAAGAAAAGACAGCAAAAATATACATGTATGGCAGATTAGCAGGAGACAGGTATATGTGTATGTTTTTAGTAACACTAAAACACTGTTATAAACAAATTAAATGCCAGCCACTTTGCATGTGAAAATTTCCCAAACAGGATATATGTCACAATCTGTAAATCTTTTAGTAATATTTATTGTAAAACTACACATCATTTGACAATGTGATTATTCTTTAATAATTAACATACTTCATTGAGCAACATAAATATTACCTTTGGAGTAGCTCTAGAAAGCACGCATGCCATTTAGTTTATGTCTTTTTGTTTTTACCTGTAAAATGGCACTGTTAAGAATTTAAGGACTCTGTAATGACCTAGAGCGGTGGGATAGAGAGGTAGCGAGGAGACTCAAGTGGAAGCAAATATGTATACAGTATATACACATACATATTTATGGCTGATTCAAGTTACTGTACAGCAGAAACCAATACAACATTGTAAAATAATTATTCTCCAATTAAAAATTTAAAAATGAGATTTACTAAAGTTACTGTGAAATCTATAAATCTAACACTATCCATTGGTTAGCCAAAGTTACTTGTAATGATTTTAACCTTCTTTTTTCATGTTTTGTTGGGCAATCTTGTCAAATGTAGATATGTTTTTGGAAGTGTCTTGTGATTGGAATTATACTTTAAAGGCATTGTTACCAGTAGAGGATATGAACCAGAGACCATAAAGCAGAGGTATATGAGTGAAATTGAAGTGGTTGAGCTATTAGCCATAGGTAAGATTCAATTGTGATACATATTTATACAATGCCCTTGAAAAATCATAGTCCCCCTTTAATATATTTATATCAATGTAAATACGTATTGGACTTCACAGGTGCTTCAGTGTAAAGAATCCACCTGCCAGTGCTTGAGATGTGAGCTAGATACTTGGAGAAGGAAGATCTCTTGGAGAAAGAAATGGCAACCCACTCCAGTATTCTTACTGGTGAAATCTCATGGACAGAGGAACCTGGTGGGCTACAGACATGGGGTCACAAAGGAGTAGGACACAACTTAGTGACTAAACAACAACAAAAAGTACTTATTATATTATAAGAATTTTTATTTTTCTGTGCTCCAGTTTTCTTAGCCAACAAGTGGGGATAATAATTGTACCTGTCCAATAGGATTGTTGAGGGGATTAAGTGAGTTAGGCACTGTAAAGCAGTTAGAACTGCCTGGTCATGGTAGACATTCAGAAATTGCTAACTTTCATAGAATTTATTGCCATTGAAATTAATATTTCCCAAAGCAGTTTAAATTGCATTATTTAGCCATAACTTTGACACAGGTATAGATAGTATTGGGCTTCCCTGGTGACCTAAAGTGTAAAGAATCTGACTGCAATGCAGGAGACCTGGGTTCAGTCCTTGGATTTGGAAGATCTCCTGGAGAAGGAATGGCAACCCACTCCGGTATTCTTGCCTGGAAAATCCCATGGACAGAGGAGCCTGGCTGGCTATAGTCCATGTGTTCCCTAAGAACTGGACATGACTGAGAAATTTTTGCTTTAGATAGCACCATGTCAATTTAGTTCAGTTCAGTTCAGTTGCTCAGTCATGTCCGACTCTGTGAGCCCATGAATCACAGTACACCAGACCTCCCTGTCCATCACCAGCTCCTGGAGTTCACTCAAACTCATGTCCATCGAGTCGGTGATGCCATCTAACCTTCTCATCCTCTGTTGTCCCCTTCTCCTCCTGCCTCCAATCCCCCCCAGCCTCAGGGTCTTTTCCAATGAGTCAACTCTTCACATGAGGTGGCCAAAGTATTGGAGTTTCAGTTTCAGCATCAGTCCTTCCAATGAACACCCAGGTCTGATCTCCTTCAGAATGAACTGGTTGGATCTCCTTGCAGTCCAAGGGACTCTCAAGAGTCTTCTCCAACACCACAGTTCAAAAGCACCAATTCTTCAGCACTCAGCTTTCTTCACAGTCCAACTCTCACATCCTTACATGACTACAGGAAAAACCATAGCCTTCACTAGATGGACCTTAGTCAGCAAAGTAATGTCTCTGCTTTTGAATATGCTATCTAGGTTGGTCATAACTTTCCTTCCAAGGAGTAAGCATCTTTTAATTTCATGGTTGCAATCACCATCTGCAGTGATTTTGGAGCCCCCACAAAAAAAGTCTGACACTGTTACCCCATCTATTTCCCGTGAAGTGATGGGACCAGATGCCATGATCTTCGTTTTCTGAATGTTGAGCTTTAAGCCAAACTGTTCACTCTCCTCTTTCACTTTCATCAAGAGACTCTTTAGTTCCTCTTCACTTTCTACTGTAAGAGTGGTGTCATCTACATATATGAGGTTATTGTTATTTATCCCAGAAATCTTGATTCCAGCTTGTGCTTCTTCCAGCCCAGCATTTCTCATGATGTACTCTTTATAGCAGTTAAATAAGCCGAATGACAATATAGAGACTTGACGTACTCCTTTTCCTATTTGGAACCAGTCTGTTGCTCTATGTCCAGTTCTAACTTTTGCTTCTTTACCTGCATATAGGTTTCTCAAGTGGCAGGTCACATTTTGACAAATATGCTGATACAGTTAAAAGGAGTGTGTGTGTGTGTGTGTGTGTGTGTGTGTGTGTGTGTGCTTAGTCACTCAGTCATGTCCAACTCTTTGAAACTTCATGCCTATATCCTGTAATGCTCCTCTGTACATGGGACTCTATAGGCAGAAATCTGAAGTGGTTGCCATTCTCTTCCTTAGGGGATCTTCCTGACCCAGGGAATCGAATTTGCATCTCCTCATTTAAGGTGGATTCTTTACTGTCTGAGCCACCAGGGAAGCCCTTTATGGAGTATATAGCACCATTCTGATCACTGTGGGAGATACCAGTATTTCCTGCAAAGTGTAGAGTCTAGAAGGGAAGGCAACATGAAGCACATGGATCTTATGCAGAGGAGAAAGGAATACATGATATATTGGAGATAAAAATCAAACTATTGTAGGGAGCAGAGAAGAGAGGTGTTAATTTTTATATGGCTTGCAAGAAGTACAAATTCTATTTTTGGAATGGATTTTGAAATTATTTTTTTCTCCTCTTTAGAAGAAACATCTTGAAAGAACAATTAATAAAGGTCTCCACTAGTTCTCTTAGAAGCCTAGATAATCCCAAGTGTCTAGACAATCCTAGACAATTCCTGTAATCCCTGTACTTCCAGGAATATATCTTGTATCTCTTTCAGTATAAAAGGAACATACTTATTACTCTTACCTGAGTAATCAGTGGGCTTTCATGTTTCACAGAGCTCTGATCGTAGCTTCTCCAAATCAAATTTCATACCCTGAACATCTCAGTTTCTGGCTGCTGAATTCCCTTTTTTCAGGAAGTGAATTTTCCATCCACTCAATTACTTTTTCCCTCTGGTACAAATTTAGAACTTTATCATATCATTTTTAAAAAAACTTTTAATCTCTCCTTCTATCTATCTGAGAATTTCATATTCTGCCTATGATATTTCCAATATCCTACTTTTGAAAACCTCATACTAGATTCTTCTTGAATCTCAGTGTTTCACTGAAATTGCTTAGAATTGCCAATCTTGAAATGTGTGGTGTTTGATTCTTCTCTTAGGCTCCTGTTTTCTTCTAATTTTTTTTTTTCATCTTTTGACTAGTCATTTTCGGCTTGTACCAACATGTCTCCCTCTTCATTTTTCACTTCAGAAGCCAAGTAATATATTATGCTAAATCTTACTTGAAAATTCCCATTAAGATTGCAGACTTGAAGGCACATATTCAATTCTCAGTTACAGTAGCTGTGTGACCTTTGACAAACCAGTTGACTTCTCTGAATGTCCAGCATTATTTGAATGCCTTAGGACATCTTTCCAGGTCTAGATTATGATGACTTTATAAACCTAACTCAATTATTTGAAATAACGTACAGACTTAACATACAACTGCACATGCATTGCTCTTATATTTTGCTGCCATATAGTTTTGCCATGATATATACAGTTTTTAAGATGCTACCTTTAGAAATGATTTTACTACATGGGATATCCTTTGCTTACATAGTGAACCAAGATTAGGAAGAAGGCCGGACAATGCTATGCTTTTGTGAAACAGTATGCTGTAATATGTGAAATATTTCATAATTTCTGGTATTTAAAATGGCTATTTTTTATGACTCAGTCTAATAAAATTTGAAAATAGAATCTCCCTTTTTAACATATAGAAAACTTTGAATTATAGCAATCCACATAATATACAGGAGATTGTCTTGCTCCATCCTCATATAAATATTAGGAAGTGTTCATCTTTTATATATTTTTAA
>SJYC01033204.1:0-10634 GCA_006408675.1 Madoqua kirkii | reverse complement strand
AAAAAAATTAAACATTATTGCATATACAAAATGTCTATATAATTTAGAAAATATTCTAAAAAACTAAAATATCATCATAAATATTAATAATAAAATAGGCCTCTGTGTATCCATAATACAATTTATAGAATAGAGATCATAAGTCTTTTAAAGTTCCTGTATATTGTACCTCAACTTTATCTTCTTTGTCTCCTATAAAGATAACTATTATATTGAATTCCTTTACTTTTGTTACAAGGTTACCAAATGAATTTTTCCCAACATACTTTATTATTTAAAACTATTCAGTTCAGTTCAGTTCAGTCGCTCAGTCGTGTCCAACTCTTTGCGACCCCATGGACTGCAGCATGCCAGACCTCCCTGTTCATCACCCACTCTCTGAGTCCACCCAGACTCATGTCCGTTGAGTCAGTGATTCTATCCAACTATCTCATCCTTTGCCATCCCCTTCTCCTCCCATCTTCAGTCTTTCCCAGCATCAGGGTCTTTTCAAATGAGTCAGCTCTTTGCATCAGGTGCCCCAAAGTATTGCAGTTTCAGCTTCAACATTAGTCCTTCCAATGAACACCCATACCTGAACTCCTTTAGGATGGACTGCTTGGATCTCCTTGCATTCCAAAGGACTCTCAAGAGTCTTCTCCAACACCACAGTTCAAAAGCATCAATTCTTCAGTGGTCAGCTTTCTTTATAGTCCAACTCTCACATCCATACATGACCACTGGAAAGACCATAGCCTTGACTAGATGGACCTTTGTTGGCAAAGTAATGTCTCTGCTTTTTTAACATGCTATCTAGGTTGGTCATAACTTTCCTTCCAAGGAGTAAGTGTCTTTTAATTTCATAGCTTCAGTCACCATCTGCAATGATTTTGGAACCCACCTCTCCCCCAAAAGAATACAGTCAGCCACTGTTTGCACTGTTAAAACTATTAGGTAAATAAAATCATTTCTATTAATATAGAAAAACTACTATCATTTGTATTAAAGCCCTTGTTGGTTGTTCAGTACCGAAGTTGTGTTTCACTCTTTGAGACCCCAAGGACTGCAGCATGCCAGGCTCCCCTGTCTTTCACCATCTCCTTGAGTTTGCTCAAACTCATGTCCATTGAGTCCATGGTTACAATCCAACCATCTTATCCTCTGTCATCCCCTTCTCCTGTCTTCCATCTTTCCCATATCAGGATCTTTTCCAAGGAGTCAGTTCTTCGTATCAGGTGACTAAAGTTTTGGAGCTTCAGCTTCAAAATCAGTCCTTCTAATGAATATTCAGGGCTGATTTCCTATAGGACTGACTGGTTTGATCTCCTTGCTGTCCAGGGGACTCTTAAGAGTCTTCTCCAACACTGCAGTTTGAAAGCATAATGCAACTGACTCCAGTACTCTTGCCTGAAAAATCCCATGGACGGAGGAGCCTGGTAGGCTACAGTCCATGTGGTCACGAAGAGTCAGACACGACTAAGTGACTTCACTTTCACTTTTCACTTTCATGCATTGGAGAAGCAAATGGCAACCCACTCCAGTGTTCTTGCCTGAAGAGTCCCAGGGACAGGGGAGCCTGCTGGGCTGCCATCTATGGGGTCGCACAGAGACGGACAAGACTGAAATGACTTAGCAGCAGCTAGTTTGCTCAAACTCATGTCCATTGAGTCCATGGTTACAATCCAACCATCTTATCCTCTGTCATCCCCTTCTCCTGTCTTCCATCTTTCCCATATCAGGATCTTTTCCAAGGAGTCAGTTCTTCGTATCAGGTGACTAAAGTTTTGGAGCTTCAGCTTCAAAATCAGTCCTTCTAATGAATATTCAGGGCTGATTTCCTATAGGACTGACTGGTTTGATCTCCTTGCTGTCCAGGGGACTCTTAAGAGTCTTCTCCAACACTGCAGTTTGAAAGCATAATGCAACTGACTCCAGTACTCTTGCCTGAAAAATCCCATGGACGGAGGAGCCTGGTAGGCTACAGTCCATGTGGTCACGAAGAGTCAGACACGACTAAGTGACTTCACTTTCACTTTTCACTTTCATGCATTGGAGAAGCAAATGGCAACCCACTCCAGTGTTCTTGCCTGAAGAGTCCCAGGGACAGGGGAGCCTGCTGGGCTGCCATCTATGGGGTCGCACAGAGACGGACAAGACTGAAATGACTTAGCAGCAGCAGCCTTCTTTATGGTTCAGCTCTCACATCCATACATGACTACTGGAAAAAACATAACTTTGACTATGTGGAACTTTGTCGACAAAGTGATGTCTCTACTTTTTAGTACACTACCTAGTTTTGTCATAGCTATTCTTCCAAGAAGCAAGCATCTTTTAGTTCCATGGGTGCAGTCACCATCCATGTTGATTTTGGAGCCCAAGAAAATGAAACCTGACACTATTCCCACATTTTCCCCATCTATTTGACGTGAATTGATAGGACTGAGTGTCATGATCTTTGTTTTGTGAATGCTGAGTTTTAAGACAGTTTTTTCGCTCCCCTCTTTTATTTTCATCAAGAGGCTATTTAGTTCCTCTTCACTTTCTACCATTAAAGTGTAACGTCTGCATATCTGAGGTTGTTTATATTTCTCCCAGCAATCTTGATTCCAGCTTCATCTAGCATGGCATTTCACATGATGTACTCTGCATAGAAGTTAAATAATCAGGATGACAATATACAGCCTTGACATATTCTTTTCCCTATTTTGAACCAGTCTGTTGTTCAATGTCCAGTTCTAACTGTTGCTTCTTGTCCTGCATAGAGGTCCTGTATGGTAATGTGGTCTGGTATTCCCATCTCATTAAAAATAGTTTGTGTGATATACAGAGTTAGAAACTTTAGCATAGTCAGTGAAGCAAAAGTAGATGTTTCTTTGGAATTTCCTTGCTTTTTCTATGTTGGCAATTTGATCGCTGGTTCCTCTGTATTTTCTAAATCCAGCCTGTACATCTAGAAGTTCTTTACTCATGTACTACTGAAGTCTAATTTGAAGAATTTTGAGCATAATCTCGCTACCATGTGAAATAAGTGCAGTTGTATGGTAATTTGAACATTCTTGACATTTCATTTCTTTGGGATTGGAATGAAAACTGACTTTAACCACTGTTGAGTTTTCCAAATTTGCTGGCATGATAAGTGCAGCACTTTAACTTTATACATGTATATATGTATAAAGCCACAAATGCATCATAAGTGAGGAAATCTGTATAGAAACCATGTGTCAGAGTGATCTTCAAGTAAGCAGAGATTCAATGCCTGAAGGTTTGCTTCATCTAAAGTAATGTTCTATTTTTTTCTTTCTTTCTTTCTGGCAATCCTGGTAGTTGTTTGCTTTTTATCGTGTAATACTGAATTCCAGTGAAGGCAATGACTGTTAAAAATGCATCTTTTTTGAGGTAGACATTTTGAGGTAACATGCACAGCTGTGTTTTCTAAGTGAGCTAGTAAAACTCTAGTGGCAAAAAGTGAAGCCTCTTGATGAAGGTGAAAGAGGAGAGTGAAAAAGCTAGTTTAAAACTCAACACTCAGAAAAACCAAGATCATGGCATCCGGCCCCATCATCTCCTGGAAAGTAGAAAAGGAAAAAGTGGAAGCAGTGACAGATTTTATGTTCTTGGGCTTCAAAATCATTGTGGATGGTAACTATAACCATTAAATTAAAAGCCACGTGTTGCTTGGAAGGAATGCTATGACCAACCTAGCATATTAAAAAGCAGAGACCTCACTTTGCTGACAAAGTCTGTATAGTGAAAGCTATGGCTTTTCCAATAATCATGTAGGGATATGAGAGTTGGACCATAAAGAAGGCTAAGCACCTAGGAATTGATGCTTTTAAACTGTGGTGCTGGAGAAGACTCTTGAGAGTCCCTTGGATAGCAAAGGATTAAACCAGTCAATCCTAAAGGAAATCAACATTTCCTAAAGGAAATGAACATTCACTTGAACGACTGTTGCTGAAGCTGAAGTGCCAACACTTTGCCCACATAATGTGAATGGCTGACTCATTGGAAAAATCCTAATGCTGGAAAAGATTGAAGGCAAAAGGAGAGGGGAGCGACAGAGGATGGGATGATTAGATAGCATCACTGACTCAATGAACATGAATTTGAGAAAACTGTAGGAGATAGTGAAGGGCTGGCAAGCCTGGCATGCTGCAATCCATGGGGATCACAAAGAGTCAGGCACGACTTAGGCACTGAACAACAGCAACAGCAAGGACTGAGCTGTTCTCACTTTTCAGCACAAACTGCTTATATTCTGCTCTACTTTGTGAGGGGAACCACACAAGCCAAGTGAAATCCCAAATATCTGGCGCTCTACTTAGTTCACTGATAATTAGAAAGGAGTGACAGAAGAGGATGGGAATGTGTGTTTTTGTTTTTCTTTTATAGATTTGCATACTCTAAGGCATTTAAGGTGATATGAAAGAAAAATAATGAGTTAAAGTTTATAAAATGGAAGTATGTTTCCTCTGTACCACATTGTGCTAATTCCAGTGGTATAGAAATGCAGATTAAAGACACTAATATCCATGGTTCCTATGTTGCTAGTATCTACGTATAGTACATAGTGCCATGCTTTCACTCAAAAAGGACTTCCTTCAAGTGGTCAGAACTTCCAGAAGTACTTATCTTTATCCAATTTTCCTACATATATAACCCTAATCCAAGAACTGTGTTACATTCAGGATAACAATAGTTAAATATAAATGACTTTTTGAGAGATAGTTCGAATTAAAAATTGAGTCAGTTCTAGATATGGATTCTCAGAAAAACTCAGAGACTAGAAATATTTTTGATTCAAAATATTTTTGAAGGTTATCATAATAATAACTTTATGGTCAGTGTAATCTATTCAGTAAATGGCAGTGATCATGTGTAAATATGAAAGAATTAAGTACTTATTAAATAGGTGAGCAATATTGATCACAATTTATAGATTAAGAGAATCATGATTTTAATAGCACAGAACTCCCAACCCTGAAACTGACCAAGATATGTGTCTGTACAAAAGTGAGCTACATAAGTATCAACTCTTCTTACCAAGTGCATATCCGAAAGCATCTAACCTTATACAATAGAATGAAACATTGAAAACTCAGCTAAATGATCAGTTAAAAGCAAACCACACCTTGTGAGGATTGGCAGGTATTTTTCAGGATTCAGAATATCCTTTGAAACCCTAATCAAAATAAATGGGCCAGAATCCATGTAGTAATATGTTTTAACATCTGAATTAATAGTCCATAAATTTTAATTATTATGCTGATACTATACAGTTAGCTAATGGTCTTAGAAAGGAATCCCCTAAAGAGAAATACTTCTACCCCTGTCAACTGAAACAAGAGCTGAAGACAAAGAAGTTGAGAAGAGAAGAGATATATGCTCTTACGTTTTGTGCCACTGGCATACATTACGACAAAATGGTTTGTGTTTGTTCAATTTGAGTAATTTTTCCATTTTGAATAAAATAGTACATATTTTATGCATTTATTCTTCTCATTTTTATTATATAATATAGACAAGGTGTTAAATTTTTATTTCTAAAGTTTTTGAATATTGAGATGGAATTTGAGGACAGTTGGCTCTACTGGATAATTTAAAGACACATTATGTCATCTCTAACTAGAGTAGCTGACTATTGACTTCCATTTCCCTCTTCTTTTGTTGAAGAAGAGTGCCTATGCAGAATGGTTGAATTGTGTTAGGCAGGTTTATTTTGGATGGAGGAGAATAACTAGGGAAGGGTGTGTGTGTGTGTGTGTGTGTGTGTGTGTGCGCGCACAAGTATGCACGTGTATGTGAACAACCTGTATATGGCAGAATGTGAGAGATGCCAATTTGGGTTGAACTTTCGTCATATAGAAATTCAGTCTTGTATCTCCAGCCTTAGCTGAATGATCCAGGGGTAGACCAAAGCCAGGACATTAGATTCTCTTTCTTGATAATTTTAAACCTTTAATGGAGAGACCTGACAAGGAAATAGAGTTGAGTTTTGATAACAGCAGCACTGAAGGGAGAAGGTCTCCCATCCCCAGCAATTGTGGTTCCTTCAGCTTTCATCATTTGACTCAGTCCAACTGGAGTGTATTTTCTTAACTGTTTCTGGGATTCTGTGTTGAGCTAGGCTACTTTTTCCAATAAAGTTTTTTTTTTTTCTTATAGAATCAGTTTCTGTCATTTGTAATTACTGCAATCTTCATTAAGTCAACTCATTACAAGTAGTAAAATAATACCAAAGAACCATTTCTCTTAATTAAGAACTTGGAGATGTTTTCCTGGTGCTGAAAACCTCATTTGCTGCCCATAAATGTGAGAAGGAAGATTTTTAGGGAGACATGATATTAGAGGTTCAAATGACAGGAAAAATATTTCCAATAGGATTTGAATAATTGGGGGGTCTTTTGAGGAGCCATGATATTTATTGGTTAAGAGTTCAAAGAGTAGGACATTACTTAGCAACTGAACAACAACAAAGAGTTCAGGGGCCAGAGATGGAGTATTGGAGATGCCAGCCAGTGCCAGTACACTATAGCCTTGTGACCTATACAAGTTATTTCTCTCTGCTGGTATTCTCATCTGCAAAATGTCTACAGATACAGTGAGGTCTTGGAAGAGATATATTAATGGACATGTAAATAAAGTATGAATTGTTGGCATGAAGTGTTTCATTGTTGTTGGCTATTATTCTTTCTTTTCCCTATTTGCAGTACTTATCTCTAGGATAGCAGTCCTCTTGTGCCAATTGCCCTGCAGTAATTACTGAGAGTCCCTCTGTCTCTCTCAAAAGTATGCCTGTTTAGATGATAAATTATATATTGTCTTTGCCATCTCAATTTAAGTCCTCTTCATGTCATGGGTCTATTTTTTACCAAATGGCCCCAATCAGTAAATGGCATTGTACTAAAAAAAAAAAAAAAGAAAAAAAGTCGTCGTTATTCATTCTTCCCCTTTCCTCATTCCATAACTCCAAGTCCATGGAGATAGTCTGTCAATGTTCCCTCCTAAACGTATCTCTCTTTTATTTACCTCTCTCCACTTAATCTCACCTCACTCCCGATCCTAGTCCAGATCAGAAATGAATCTAACACTCAAAGAACCACAAAAATCTCCTGAATAAATTTCCCACTAACATTCTTTTATGGGTCATGTGGTTTCTCTTCAAAATGGCCTTTCTATAAGGTAAATGAGGTCATGTCATTGTCCTGTTTAAAAATATTAACTAGCCTCCATCAAATTGAAAATAAAATTATAATTTCTCACTATCATTGACCTACTGGACCTCCAGCCTGCTCCCCCAGGCTCAGTCTGGGCCCCTCTCCAGTCTCATCATTATGTTATCAGGCATTCAGTTGTTCGACACTAGACAGTTTATGTTCCAACACAAAGCTCTTCTCATGACTGTCTGTCTTTGTCTAAAATGTTCTTGCTTGTCCTTCTTTGTCTCCTTCTCATCCATGTCTTATTTCACCTCTAGCTGATAATATTCCCTTATTGTCCCCTGTAGAGCAAGTTTTGACCTGCTGGACCTCCAACCTGCTCCCCCAGGCTCAGTCTGGGCCCCTCTCCAGTCTCATCATTATGTTATCAGGCATTCAGTTGTTCGACACTAGACAGTTTATGTTCCAACACAAAGCTCTTCTCATGACTGTCTGTCTTTGTCTAAAATGTTCTTGCTTGTCCTTCTTTGTCTCCTTCTCATCCATGTCTTATTTCACCTCTAGCTGATAATATTCCCTTATTGTCCCCTCTAGAGCAAGTAAAGTTCCATTTACCCCATCTGTGCCCCCTTTCACTTGGCAACTTGTTTGCTGCTGTCTTTGAATTCATCACATACAGTATGGTATGAATTTTGTTTGCTTTGTTGTGTATCTCCTGCACTACTGTAAGCTCAGAGAGGAAATAAACCCTGCCTGTGTTGCTGTCCACAGCAACATAGAGGGCTGAGCCTGTGGAAAATTGCCCAGTCCTTGGTAAATACCTTTGAGTGAATACATTTAGAAGACCTTATGTAAAACTATTAGTTTCCCTTTATTTCTCTCCAGTTACAGTCTGCTATTTTTAATTCTGTTTTTCTAAAACTAACAATATTCTGTTATGGTAAGAAACAACTTCTTTATCTGTGAACTTAGAATGTCGTTTAACTTATTTTTGTCCCAGTCTTCTAATATTGACTCCAACCCCCCTTGCCTTGAGTTCAATGTGACACTAAACTTTAAATTCTTAAGCACTATAACAATATGCGCTAAGTCACTCCAGTCGTGTCCAACTCTGAGACCCCATAAACGGCAGCCCACCACGCTCCCCTGTCCCGGGGATTCTGCAGGCAAGAACACTGGAGTGGGTTGCCATTTCCTTCTCCAGTATATTTATAACAAAATAAGTTATATAATTATATATATATATATACACATAATTATATAAGAATATAAGTTCCCACTATTTGACAAATAGCAACAATTAGCAACCACATTTAACGTCTCACTTATCATTATTAATTTTTCAAGCTCAACCAAGTAAAATATCCATAATGGTTTAAAATATTTGATCTCATTTGGGTTCAGTTATCATACATTTGTAGATAGGTATTTATTTCAGCAAATGAGGTACTTTTCCATTGAAGAACTAGAATTGAAATTACAGTATTCATATATAGCAAAAAGAAAATCATAATAGTAGCTGGCAGTTTTAAATTCATATAATGTGCCAGGCACTATGTGAATAAATTTACATATTTTACCTACACTAATTTAGTCAACTGTCTGGAAAATACATACTTTTGTTATTTGTATTTTACAGGTGAGAAAATAGACTGAGAAAATCTATGGGTCTTGCCCAAGTTTCCAAGGCTACTAATATAACTTGATTTCAAGACTAGGTATATTAACAGAAATAGAGAGATAACCCTCGCCTCTTGCTACTTTTAGCAGTTTGTACGCAGTGAAGAAGGAAAAGTATATTTATACTGTTTTTATATACTGTACATTCTTCAAGAGAAACATACCTGCTTTTCCACTATTCACAGATTCTTTCATCTGTCAGCAGATATTTATTTACTTACTTCAATATGTCTAGTATTTCTTGGGTAAACAAAATATACACAAAATATATGGTGCTTATTTTATTGTGTTAATATATTTGAACATGACAATAAAAACCGAAAGCGATAATCATTAGGCCTTTCCCCACAGGGAATTTAAGCTTTATCCACTCTAGTACTCTTGCCTGGAAAATCCTATGGATGGAGGAGCCTGGTAGGCTGCAGTCCATGGGGTTGCAGAGTTGGACACGACTGAACGACTTCACTTTCACTTTTCACTTTCATTCATTGGAGAAGGAAATGGCAACCCACTCCAGTATTCTTGCCTGGAGAATCCCAGAGACAGAGGAGCCTAGTGGGCTGCCATCTATGGGGTCACACAGAGTTGGACACGACTGAAGTGAATTAGCAGCAGCAGCCACTACATACCACGGAGGCACTGAAGTAAACAAGGCACTAAACATGAGTTATAGTCTTATTAGGAACAGGATTAAATTTTGTTATTTTGGAAAAATCACTATGGTAATACTATTTAGAGTGGTTTAGGGACAATTAAAGAAAATAAATTTCCTTAATAAGCTTATATGATAATCATAATATACATGTAAATAATTACAGTACAACCTGCTTAAATTTTGTGATAAAAAGAAACTTCTGACAATTTTTACCGTAATAATTTAAAAGAAGGGTAGATTTTTTCTTTATTAAGTCTTAAAGACTAGCTTTTCCTAGTTTTATCAGGATATAAGGAAGTATAATTCATGGCTAACTTATAACAAATAGACTTTGTATTTATATATTATTAACCTGAAATAAATAGACTGCCAGTTATTTCTCAAGGAAATATAAGTTTATTTGGGATAAGCAGAAAATTGCAATTCAGGGTCTACAACCATGGGAAGTAATATGCAAGTTCTCCTGCAGCAAAGGAAGGATAAAATTTTACAGTGGGAAATAAGGTATTGATATGTAAATACTTATTGCCATCTTATAAATTGTTTCCTTTTTTTTTTCATTTATTCCTCTTACTGTCTTCCTTTGTGATGTGGTGATTTTCTGTAGTTTCACACATTGATATCTTTTTCCTTTGTGCATTTACCGTAGGTATTTGGGTTTTGGTCACTGTGAAGCTTACATAAAATATTGTTGTAATATTCTATTTTAAGCTGCTAAAAATTTGTGTGTATGAGTGTGTGTGTGTGTGTGTGTGTGTGTGTGTGTATGTGCTTAGTCGCTCAGTCCTGTTCAACTCTTTGCAACCCCATGGACTAAAGCTCGCCAGGCTACATGGGTGCTCTGTCAATGGGATTCTACAAGCAAGACTACTGGAGTGGGTAGCCATTCTTTCTCCAGGGGTTCTTCCTGACCCAGGGGTCAAACCTGTGTCTCATGCATTGCAGGTGGAATCTTTATCATTTGAGCCACCAGGGAAACCTGATAATAATTTAATCACCAACAAAATCTGTGCCCTGTTAATCCTCCCTTTTTATATTTTTGATATTATAATTTACATATTATTTTGTGTATCTATTAATAAATGATTATAGCTATAGTAATTTTATTTATTTTTTTAATTAATTTAAAACTTTATTCTATTTTACAATACTGTAATGGT
>SJYC01033199.1:0-11626 GCA_006408675.1 Madoqua kirkii | reverse complement strand
GATTCATGTTGATGTATGGCAAAACCAATACAGTATTGTAAAGTACAATAAAGTAAAATTTAAAATAAATAAATAAATGGGGGAAAAAAAAAGAAGAACTGAGGCACTGTGGTTGATGGCCAGCTGCTGGGCTGCGAGTGAGGTTTATTCGATACTGAGTAGAGTCAGTCAAGCCACCTACTGACAATAGAGATGAGCTAGAATCTAGAACCCAGCCGAGACTGAAAGAACCATCAGTGACACATATGATAGACTTGTAGAAATTATCGAATGTTGACTGTTCGAAGGCACTAGAGTTATTACATGGCAAGAAATAACTCACTTGTTAGAGGAATCAGATGGACTTAAGTAAATTTCTTAGATGTAAAACATACTGATGACTTCACCTTAGACAAATTATTGATATTTTCAGACACTTATTTTCCTGTATTATAAAAAGAGAGGATTAAAAACTATTTCAGAACATTATAAAATGCTTAATATTATGCCTGGCCAAACAACATACTTTTAGTCCCATTACTTTATTTCTAAAATCTTATAAATTGGATAACATATCTTTTAAAATAATAAAGAAGAACAAAATCAGGAAACATCTCAAATTTTATGATAATTTCTCTTACATCTGTTTGCAATCAGAGCCTTCTCTCTATGAGTTAATCAGGGAGGTTTCAAGGCTTATAAAAAAGCAGAAATGTGAAACTTGTCAGGGTCAGGTCAGAATTATAGAAAGAAATTAAAGAGGGGCAAAACTATTTCAGTACATATAAATGACTAAATATCTATAACTTTACTTTTTTTTAATTTAAAGGAAAAGTTAAGACAGGGAAAAGTAGTCTCAATAAATTCAAAAAAATTTTAATTGACCCAAAATTTGTTGTATTCCCACCACATGTCCAGTACAATAATAGTTCAGAAGAACTCAGTGAAAATTGAGACAGACAAGCCAAGCATTTATTCACCTCATTTATTCCTTCATTCCACACATATTTATTCTGTCTACAATGCTGTTTTGGTTCAGTTGCTCCGTCGTCTCTGACTCTTTGCAACCCTGTGGACTGCAACACACCAGCCTTCCCTGTCCTTCACTATTTCTGAGAGTAGGCTCAAACTCATGTCCATTGAGTCGGTGATGCCATCGAACCACCTTTTCCACTGTCGTTACCTTCTCTCCCTGCTCTCAGTCTTTCCCACCATCAGGGTCTTTTCTAGGAAGTCAGCTCTTTGTGTCAGGTCGCCAAAGTATGGGAGCTTCAGCTACAGCATCAGTCTTTCCAATAAATATTCTAGGGTGATTTCCTTTAGTATGGACTGGTTCAATCACCTTGCTGTCCAAGGAACTTTCAAAGGTCTTCTCCAAAACAACAGTTCAAAAGCATCAATTCTTCAGAGCTCAGCCTGCTTTATGGTCCAACTCTCACATCCATACGTGACTACTGAAAAAAACGTAGCTTTCACTATACAGACCTTTGTCAGGAAAGTGATATCTCTGCTTTTTATTACACAGTTTAGATTTATCACAGCTTTTCTTCCAAGGAGGAAGCATCTTTTAATTTCGCAGCTGTAGTCACTTTCCACCGTGATTTTGGAGCCCAAGAAAATAGTCTGTCATGTTTCCATTTTTCCTCTTCTATTTGTCATGAAGTGGTGGGACTGGATGCCATGATCTTCGATTTTTTGAATGTTAAATTTTAAGCCAGCTTTTTCACTTTCTTCTTTCAGTTTCAGCGAGAGGCTCTTTAGTTCCTCTTCACTTTCTGCCATAGAGGTGGTGTCACCTGCATATCTGAGGTTATTGATGTTTGTCCAGAAATTTTGATTCCAGCTTGTACTTCATCCAGCCTGGCATTTCATGTGATAAACTCTGTGTATAAGTTAAATAAGCAAAGTAATAATCTACAGCCTTTATATACTCATTTTCCCATTTGAACCAATCCATTGTTCCATATCTGGGTGTAGCTGTTGCTTCTTGACCTGCACGCAGGTTTCTCAGGAATCAGTTATGGTGTTCTGGTATTTCCATCTCTTTAAGAATTTTCTGCAACATATCAGGCACTAACCTAGTTTCCAGATACTTGATATAAAGAAAAAGGACAGGGAGACCGCTCTGAAGAAACTGTGGGAGGAAAATATATATATTAAATAATATGACACACAAAAATGTTTATCACACTCCTTTAAGTTTTGTGAAAAAAAAAATAGAGATAACTGAATGGCTAAAAATAAAATGTGGTAAGGGAAGGACCCTTTCATAGGAACAGAGGAAAGGAGCATTGAAGATATTTGGGGGTATTGAGAAGAAAGATAATGAGGTATCTTTTTGAACATACCTGCAGCAGAAATCAGGTTAAGGTTAGAAAGCTAAAATTTGATTAAAATTGTTTAAGATTGTTTCTTGATGCAGCAGAGATCTTTGGTCATTGTTTTAAGAAAGTTTCTTTGGCTTGTGTGAGTCTCTGGAATGAGGTATCTTTTTGAACTACCTGCAGCAGAAATCAGGTTAAGGTTAGAAAGCTAAAATTTGATTAAAATTGTTTAAGATTGTTTCTTGATGCAGCAGAGATCTTTGGTCATTGTTTTAAGAAAGTTTCTTTGGCTTGTGTGAGTCTCTGGAATGTAAGACATTAGGTTTGCCTTTATTCTTACTTGCGTTCCATGGTGACTCAGTGGTAAACAATCTGCCTGCCAATACAGAAGACACAGGTTTGATCCCTGGTTCAGGAAAATATCCTGGACAAGGAAATGGCAGCCCACTTCGGTATTCTTACCTGGGAAAGCACAGGGACATTGTGGCTGGAGTAAAAGTTTCTGTATGTCTGAATTAGAAGTGATTAGTGAATCTGAGCCAAAACTTCCTATTTATTTCTGGAATGTAAGTGTGTGTGTGTGGGGGGGGGGTGCCAATAAGTATTCATAGCTTTGATTGTGTACAGTATTTTTTTTTAACATTCTCATTTGTATTCAATCTTTACCATTTTTTGAATCACATGGATGACTTATTGAAAGACTGCTGAGCCCTCTCTATGAGGTATCACATTCTGTATGTCTAGATTGGGGTCCAGCAGTTTGCATTCACAACAGATGCCCAGGTAATGCTAGTGCTGGTGGTGCAGAGACCACACTTTGAGAACTCTGTTCCAGTTAGTGAAAATTCCTCTCGGACACTCGCAAAGGTTTAATTGTCATGTTTTTATTAAAAAATATTGATTTTTAAAAATATATATTATTGGGGATATTTCAATAAAAATTTGGGTTACCTTCAAGGTAATGCAATCTCTACAAAAACAAACTGCAAGCAACTATAGTAATTGCATTTGCCTGAAAGACCCATATTGATTTGTCTTTTAAGAGCTAAAGATCATAAAACTTAAAATGAGAGTGAAAATCTGGTTGGGGAATGAATCAGTTGGCAGCCATTGTTGACATCCATTGTTGAAACATATTTATTTTTTTTTAATTTTATTTTTACTTTATTCTAAGTTACAATACTGTATTGGTTTTGCCATACATTGACATGAATCAGCCACAGGTGAAACATATTTTTTAAACCATTGCAAATATATGCCTTTCAAAGGTTATCATTAAGTTACTATCATTTATATTAGCTGTTGACAGAGTGACATATAGCTTAAAATATAATTTGACTTCTAAAATTACATAAATGTATAGCTTCATGGGGTTTGTTATAACTCTTTCATAAAACTTAGACTTCTTGAGCAATTGATCAATGTATTTTAATTTCTCATTTAAGCTGCCTATTTATAAGTTGAAAATATAGTAGTGTTTATATATGGACTGCTTCAGGTTAAATCAATAGCAATAAAATCAATGAATTTCTTTGGGAAATAATTTTGAACTTTTTAATCAGTTTTTGAACTCTTGCGTAATCCACCATCTAGTGTTTAATAGCCATCAATAAGCTCAACTGATTGTAGTACACAAATTACATGATGTTCAAATTCTGGCTGTCTTTTATAGATTTAGTCTAGTTTTATGTGAACTGATTTTGATGTTCAAATGTATTTACACTAGTTAAATGAATTTTAGAATTTTCCAATTGGAGACTTTTTTGGAAAAACTTTCCCCTACACTGTAATGGTTTATCTCCCTATTGAGAAAAGCATGAAGGACTGGGAAGATTAAGTATATTTATTTTATTTTCAAATGTCCTATGTCAATCTTTCCCTATGTTTGGGCTCCTTTGCAAAAAGCTAACTCACTAGGAAACACCCCAATTCTGGGAAAGATTGAGGGCAGGAGGAGAATGGAGTAACAGAGGATAAGATGGTTGAATGGCCTCACCAACTCAATGGACAGGGGTTTGAGCAAACTCTGGGAGATAATGAAGGACAGGGAAGCCTGGAGTGCTTCACTTCACAGGATTGCAAAGAGTGGGACATGACTTAGCAACTGAACATCATGACAATTGACTCGGCTAGTACACTTAGTGGAGTCATAGATAGGTTCAATGAAAAATGCCTTAGAAAGCAACTCCATGATAGCTTTTGTGTTTCAACCTTGAAATCTTAGTTTGCATATTTATGGTGAAAATAGACCAAAGAAAAATATGACTACTTAAATATTTTTAATGTTCCTCCCTACTGCAGTGTACTTCTAAGTGGATGTTTTACTTATTATTTATGTATTATTTATTGCTGCCTAAAAAATTACCTCAAAATGTAGTTTAAAAGAACAATGAACATTTATCACTCCATGGTTTCTCAGTGTCACAAATTTAGAAATAGTTTAGCTAAGTCATTCTAGCTCTGAGTTTCTCATGAGGGTCAGTCAAGATGTTGGCATAGATACAGTCATATGATAATTAACTTGGACTGATATATCTGCTTCGTATATGGCTAGCTTACTTGCCTGGCAAATTAGTGCTAATTGTTGGTAGGAAATCTCAAGTTCCTCATTATGTTGACCTTTCCTTAGTGTAGCTGGTTTCCTCAGAGTGAGTCATCCAACAGAAGGCATGGGGGAAACTACAATCACCTTAAGGACATAGATTCAGAAGTCATACTCTGTTATTCCTAAAACATCCTGTTTGTCCAACAAGTCAATTCTTTTCAGTAGAGGAGAGAACTACTCAAGGAAATGGATACCAGATGGAAAAAATAATTGAAAATCATCTTGAGGATAGTTATCACAGATTATAGCAAAACCCTAAACAATTCTCTTATTTATCTTAATTTTGTGGGAATAGGCCAGGATATTGAAAAATCATAGAAACTCATCCATTTTATTTACTTTTATTTAGAATGGAGATAGATTTTCTTATGCTTACCTTTATCTCTCCCCAGAACAGCTTATCTTACATTTATTATGCACACCTGAAAATTACTTATTTCATATTAAGGTCAAACCTCTGTTTTTTATTAAGTAATATTTTATTAGGCCAATAAATTAATTTGTAGTCATGTGTTAATAAATTCCAACAGGCATATAAGCACACAAACTTTCTGCAGGAGATAATTTTATCATGAATATTTCACAGTAGGAATAAGACATCAGACAATCAGCAGAGATCAATCACATAAATATCACCACAATGATGTTCTGATTCAGGTCAGTTGAATTGGTTTACATGGGCCACTAAATCCACGTGGAATTCTAAGATCTCATATTTTCTGTCAGAAAGTAATTTATCTTTTTTAGACTAATAATGATACTGCTTTTCCTAAGTGAATGACATTCATTTTCCAAAAGTATGGATTCAACTACCTTCTGCACATTATGTTGACTCAACCTATATTTCTTTGCGAATCAGTCCTGAGCTTGCAATTCAACTTTCCACTGCCATTTGGAGAGCCTGAAGTACTGAAAACAGAATGCAGTCCGGAATCAGACATGAATTTAAATACTGGTTTCATAACTCTATCGGATTTGCAACATTAGGCACATTATCTAATTAATTCTGAGCCTCAAATTCTCATTTATATAATGATAATGATATTTTCCTAGCAAATATGTTATGAAGATTAAAGACAATGATATATGACTAGTTATCAACCAAAAACTTTTTTTCACCTGGAGGACATTTACAATGCTTAGAAACCTTTTGTTGTTGTTATGTTGTCACATCTGAGTAAGAGGGGTATTTAGAGGCTAGAGTTGATGCCAAACATCCTCCAACACATAAGAAAACCTTCTGCAGTGTAATGGTTAATATTATGTGTGCACTGGGCCACAGGGTGCCCAATTATTTAATCAAAATTTAATTTGTGAAGAGTTCAGGAATAAGATTAACATTTAAAGTGGTAAACTAAATAAAGCTGTTCCTGTAGTGTGTGGCCTTAATTCAGTCAGTTAAAGGTCTGTGGCGAACCTTAAGGCCTGATCCTCCTCCGATGAAAGAGAACTCCTCCTACTCAATGGCCTTCAAACTGAGACTCTAGCTTTTTCGTGCCTTTGAATTTGCACTAGAATATTAGTTCCTGCTATCCTGCGAACTGAAAATACACACTATCAGCTCTCCTGGGTCTCTGGCTTGCCAACTTGTTCTGAAGATTGCACACCCACACTTTTCTCATGTCATCAAACACAGATAGAGAAAACAATAATGAATAAACCAATCAACTAACTTAAAAACAAACAAACAAAAAAAAAGAACTAGAAATTCACAAAAGTGAAGATTAAGACTACCAAAACATCAGGAAGTCAAAGTTTTAAAAATGATGTAATTATAAAAATCTACATATGCATTTGATGGTAACTGTCAGTTCAGTTCAGTCGTGTCCGACTCTTTGCCACCCATGGCAGCCTGCAGCATGCCAGGCTTCACTGTTCATCAACCAACCCCCAGAATTTACTGTAACACAAGTCCATTGAGTCAGTGATGCCATCCAACCGTCTCATCCTCTTTCATGCCCTTTTCCTCCTGCCTTCAATCTTTCCCAGCATTAAGGAGTCAGTTCTTTGCATCACGTGGCCAAAGCACTGGAGTTTCAGCTTCAGCATCAGACCTTCCAATGAATATTCAGGATTGATATCTTTCAGGATGAACTGGTTGGATCTCCTTGCCATCCAAGGGACTCTCAAGTGTCTTATACAACACCACAGCTCAAAAGCGTCAATTCTTCAGTGCTCTGCTTTCTTTATAGTCCAACTCTCACATTCATATGTGACTACTGGAAAAACCGAAGCTTTGACTAGAAGGATCTTTGTTGGCAAAGTAATGTCTCTGCTTTTTAATATGCTGTCTAGGTTGGTCATAGCTTTTCTTTCAAGGAGTAAGTATCTTTTAATTTCATGGCTATAGTCACCATCTGCCATGATTTTGGAGCCCCAAAAAATAAAGTCTGTCACTGTTTCCATTGTTTCCCCATCTATTTACCATGAAGTGATGGAACCAGATGCTATGATCTTAGTTTTCTGAATCTTGAGTTTTAAGCCAACATTTTCACTCTCCTCTTTAGTTCTTCACTTCTGCCATAAGGGTGGTATCACCCACATTTCTAAGGTTACTGATATTTCTCCTGGCAATCTTGATTTCAGCTTGTGCTTCATCCAGCCTGGTATTTTGCATGATGTACTCTGCATATAAGTTAAGTAAGCAGGGTGACAATATGCAGCCTTGATATACTTCTTTCCTGATTTGGAACCAATCTGTTTTTCCACATCCAGTTCTAACTGTTGCTTCTTGACCTGCCTACAGATTTCTCAGGAGGTAGCTCTGGTGGTCTGGTATTCCCATCTCTTGAAGTATTTTCCACAGTTTGTTGTGATCCACACAGTCAAAGGCTTTGGCACAGTCAATAAAGCAAATGTTTTGCTGGAACTCTCTGGCCTTTTCCATGATCCAACAGATGTTTGCAATTTGCTCTCTGGTTCCTCTCTTTTTCTAAACCCACCTTAAACATCTGGAAGTTCATAGTTCACATACTGTTGAAGCCTGGCTTAGAGAATTTTGAGTATTACTTTGCTAGTGTGTGAGGTAAATATAGTTGTGTGGTAGTCTGAATATTCTTTGCCGTTGCCTTTCTTTGGGATTGGAATTAAAACTGACCTTTTCCAGTCCTGTGTCCACTGCTGAATTTTCCAGATTTGCTGGCATATTGAGTGCAGCACTTTCACCGCATCATCTTTTAGGATTTGAAATAGCTCAACCAGAGTTCTATCACCCCCTCTAGCTTTGTTTGTAGTGATGCTTCCTAAGGCCCACTTGACTTCATATTCCAGGATGTTTGACTTTAGGTGAGTGATCACACAATCGTCATTATCTGGGTCATGAATATCTTTTTTGTATAGTTCTTTTGTGTATTCCTGCCACTCCTTAATATCTTCTGCTTCTGTTAGGTCCGTACAATTTCTGTAAATTGTTATAAATGTTATTTTATAGTGGTTTTATCACTTTCACCTATAATCTTAGGCATTATATTGAAATATAGATTTGTATTAAACAATGTTATTTTTAACTAAGCAGTTAACTTGATTTTCTAGTACAAACTATAGGTACTTTCATTTATTGACATTTATTTTTCAATAAAAAACTTTGTTGATGTATAGACAGTTTTATCAATGTTTCTTAAGACAGCAACCAAGGACATCTGGGGCCAAAGAGTTATTTAATTCTCTGTTGTGTGTATTACTTAGGATATTCCAGAAATCAACAGGCTATAGAGGTGTAGTGTGTATGCGTGCATGTGTGTGTGTGTATGTGTGTGTGTGTGTGTGTGTGTGTGTGTGTATACATGTATGCAGGGGGGCTAGTTTCTGTGCTCAGATGAACAGCATTATTTCCAGTAATGAAAAAGTAACTTCCTTTATTATGAGTTATACAGATCTCTATTTTTATTGACAAAATTTATGGCTGTCAGTCTTTTAATGAGAGTTAGCAATGTACTGTCTCATTTACTATTACAAAAAAATTTATTTTCTTAACCATGATAACATTAAGAAAACTTTCATTGTTGATCACTTTTATCTTGTGTGTGTGTGTGTATATATATATATATATATATATATATATATATATATCCCATTTCCTGAGCCTGAGCTGATAGGAAATTACCCTCTTCTCCCAGATTCTCCCAAAGAACCCATATCCTCCTAAGGACACCTCCTCACCACTGTGATCTCTATTTCCCTGAGTGTGGCTGGGCATCATTTCCTCAGGGTCAGAGGTGGGCGTGGAATGGCAGAAGACTCTCTTTGACCTTTGAGAGGGAGGAGGTTCTTGTTGGGACCCAATCAGAGGATGCTGGGAGCAGCTCTGTGCATGGGAGCACTTGAGAGGACTGCTTTCTGGGGTTGGAGAGGGGACCATTTGGCATGAACAGTCAGTGCCTGCCGGGTGCTTGGGAGACTGTTTTGCCATGCCTTTGAGCTGTGCCAGGTCCTGAGCTAGGCCCCTCTCTGGCGCCTTCCCTCCCCTCTCCCTGAGCTAGAGCTGGAGCTACTCACAGCTCTTTGACGGGCGGCCCAGAAACCCATATAGTTGGAGCCACTCTGGGACGAACACCCTAGAACCTCCTTTCAGCCCTGTTATGTAGGTGGGGGAATGAGGGGAGAAAGTCTGAAGCTGATGAGAACCTGGATGCGCCGAATCATGGAGGGTGTCCTACCTCCAGGATTGGGAGTCACCAATTAGCAAGGCCAAGAGGGTGGCCCTGATTGTGTGGTTCTCAGGAGCAGAGTTCTACACACCTCCCACTCGCTCACCAGTCCCGCCAAGCTTGGGCCTCAGCCCCTTCCTGGAATAGCCAGGAATCCTGAGAAAACTTAAGCATCCCCTCTTTTGGTCCCAGACTTAGACTCAGGGATCCAAGCCTTAGTCTCCATCCCACACATCCTCCCACCTCCGTTCCATCTTCTCATCCTCCAGAGCTGGATGCACCACTCCATCTCTAACCTCAGGAGCTCAGCAGTCTTCCTGTCCCTTCCCCTGATGCCACACCATTCCTCCGCTGCAGCTTCTGGATTTCTGCCCTTGTGTTGAGTTTCCCCAGCTGTCTGGGAAACTTCCCTCATGTTACATTACCATTCCTGTCTGACGATGGATGTCTGTCCCCTCACAGGCTTCATAAATCCAATCCACAGAAAATCAAGACCAGGCTGTGTGTGCTGTGTGTGCACCCAATGCCCACCATCTCCATGCTGAATGTCCACCGGCTGGCAGTTCAAGGTCTGCCCCATAGGAACTGAGCTCCAGTGCTCAGCAGAGTCAGCAGGGATGTGCAGGTACCGAACTTTGGTCACCTCAGGAGGGAAGCTTTCAGCTATCCCCTTCGAGGCCATGTGAGGGGCAACAAGAACCTACACAATATGAGTGAGTCCTTAGCAGGGCCTACAGGAGTAATTGCAGTCATTGTAAAAAATAGGCCTATTTATTGGAAGCACAGCTAATAATATGATTAGCAACATCGCCAGCTGAGCTATTGTGTAGTATAAAACCTGAAGTGTGGGTGATGCTGTTATCAACGGCAAAGTTAGCCATGACAATACAGGCACTGGTAATACTTGGGGTGGGTCTGTGGGTAACAGTGTCCCTTGATCTCACTGGTATTATCTGGAATAGGAATAACACAGATACTAATGGTGCTAATAAAATTGATGGCAAATCAGTCCTGTTAGAACCCAGTGGGCTGAGCTATTCTGATAGAAAGGGAGTATGGAGGTACTTGATGGGGGAGGGGAGTGCTTCCCAGCCCAACAGCAGTGCTAGGAAGGAAAACAGGAGTGGTAACTGGAATTCCAGCTGACAGTTTCTGACGGTCTACCTGAGCCAGGCCTCTCAACTAAATGCTTCCCATGTATGCCTGTGTGCGTGCTAAGCTGCTTCCAGTACTATCTGACTCTCTGCGACCTCACAGACTGTAGCCTGCCAGGCTCCTCTGTCCATGGGATTCTCCAGGCAAGAATTTAGGAGTGTGTTGTCATGCCCTCCTCCAGGGGCTCTTCCCCACCCAGGGATGGAACCCTTCTCTCTTATGTCTCCTGCATTGGCAGGCGAGTTCTTTACCACTAGTGCCATCTGGGAAGTCATTTCCATGTTTAACCTCAACTTAAAGAAAAATACTCTTTAGGCCTGACATCAATGAGGAATCTGAGGTTCAGGGAGGTCAACTAACTTGCCCAAGGTCACTTAGCAAGTAAGTTGGGATTCGATTTTCAGTGGGCGCCAGGACCACCCAATACATAGGTTCCTGTCGGCTGTCGCGCGAGGTACGAGGAGGTACCCCTAGCGTGGCCGGCCCCAGCTCCTCCCGCTCTGCTGCCTGCAGCGTGGGTATCCAGCGGCGGGGGATGAAGGTCGGAAATCGGCCGTGGTGCTGGGACTGGAGCCCGAAGCAGGGAAGACGCCGGAACCCAGAGGGGCGTTCCCATGAGCCCGCGGGCTCGAGGGGGCTGCTGGCTAGACTGTAAGCAGCAATGGGGGTGCCAGAGGCAGGGCTGGAGACGGCAGGATGGCAGCAGGGGCCGGGGGCGCTCCGAGCTGGCCGACAGCGGACCTCGCCGAGGTGTCAGGGATCTGTGGGGTGAGTGCGCCGGGGCCGCGGGAGGCAAAGGCTGCGGGGTCGGGGGCGCAGACCGCAGGGCAGCCGCCGGGAGCGCCCTTCTCTCTCCCTCCCGCGGGGAGCCCGGGATGCCATCACACTTACCTACCAGCAGGCAACTGAGGACCGGA
>SJYC01033198.1:0-12356 GCA_006408675.1 Madoqua kirkii | reverse complement strand
GATAAAAAAGAGAAATCAATTTGACTGAAGAATTTATTTGAATGGTCATATTTCAATTGAGGAGTCAGAGCTAGATTAAGTTATTTGCAACCTAAAGCAGACTATAAAGCCAAATTGCTAGATCAAGTTTATAAAAATAATGCTAAAATATAGACAGAACAGCTAGAAATAGAAAATGAATGGGAATTATAAATACATCTATTGTGAATCAAAATTTATTGTTATAAATTGGTAAGAATTCCATTCTAGGGTGAAATGGATTTGGAGTCAGAAGCTATAGGTACCCTCTGAGTTCTGCCATTTATTTGTTCTATAACTATTGTCCAATTATTTAATTTCTCTTAGCCTTTCTAAAGAAAATAATAAAATTTACATCATATAATTATGGTGAAGAATAAATGAGATGATATTTATGGAAAAAGCTTTCACCTAGTATATTGCAGATCCTCAGGAAATGTTAAGAGAGCCTGAGATGAGAAAATTCCTCCTTCAGCTTGAAAGAGATGGCCTAGGATACTCTGAAGAGAGGTGCAAGTAGGCCAAAAATAATTATGAAAACTAACTTTTGAACAATTCAACTAACTCTTTCTCCACTGAATGAGCCACACTTGGAGCTAGTGAGGTCTTCAGTGAAAAGTTGTTTGAGGATTGGGTGACAACCTTGTTGAGATTACAAGGAAAGTTATTAGACTTGAGATGGAACATGTCAAGGTCTTCTCCAACCCTAAGATTCAATGGTTAATGAATATGTTCATCTGACAATTTTGTAGACATTTATTTTACCAGAGGTGGGAGCAATAGAACAAGATGTTTAAAAGTTGAATCCCTGAAATCTAAACTGACTGTGTTCATATTCTGACACAATCTCTCATGATTATATGAATTTGGGAAAATTATATGACCCCTCTGAGGTTCAGATTTCTTATCTATACATGGTACTAATCATTTCTATTGGATGTGAAGATAAAATGAAACAGTGCATGTTAAAGGCTTAGCCTACAACTTAGTAATGGATTTCCATAATTACCAGTATTTTATCATGTATTAATCTATCAACTTGATGGAACTGATAGACCAAGGGTCTATAGAACTGATAGACCAAGTGATTTAGACTCTATCTAAATCACTAGGTGAGGAAACTTGAGAAAACAAGGTTTAGAAATACAGTGACTAGGTCAATAATGAAACAGGATCAAGTAGTAAGTTGTTTACAAGAAACAAATGCATAAAATATCATCCATATTAATCAAAATGTGGTAATCCAAAGATAGCTTTTATGATGCAGCTTTATTAGGAATGTACCCAATATGTAGTTATCAAATCCATACTATTGCTTAAATTTACAAATATCTACATTGCTGAGCTCTTAAAGTTACAAGCATTTTAGTGTACAACCCAATCTACAGGTCATCTCATGAATGTACAATCAATTATTACTGCTGGTTATTGCAGTTCTCTTCCCTTAAATATACTTTTTAGCTTATTTTCCTTCTTAAGCTCATCTAAAGTACAGAGACCAGTCACTTAGTGTAATGGCTAACAATTTATCCTATTATAAGTTAAAGAAACCATAAAAGTAACATTTTTTTTCTAAGTAGTTAAAGTGTTAATAAAAGTACATTGATTTGCCCTTCACCAATTAAATGGTTGTATCGGGCTGAATTGGAGAAGGCGATGGCACCCCACTCCAGTACTCTTGCCTGGAAAATCCCATGGACAGAGAAGCCTGGTAGGCTGCAGTCCATGGGGTCGCTAAGAGTCAGACATGACTGAGCGACTTCCCTTTCACTTTTCACTGTCACGCATTGGAGAAGGAAATGGCAACCTACTCCAGTGTTCTTGCCTGGAGAATCCCAGGCATGGGGGAGCCCATCTATGGGGTTGCACATAGTCAGACACGACTGAAGCGACTTAACAACAGCAGCAGCTTAGGACTGAATAATCCATTTAACAATTTATGAAACCAGTTGTTCAAGTTCCATTAACTGGTATGCCAGCACTGTGAATTTCACATTTGTCAGAAAATTTATTTGTCTTAATTTGAAAGTTTGAGCTGCTACCAAAAGGTGTAAGAGCAAAACTCTTAATAAATATTAACTGAAACATTTAATTTCAGAAGTAATTAAAATTAAAAAATCATGTGAGTAAAATATTTTCCTTATTATGCTACCTGAAGGAAGAAATCTGTGAAAAAGAAAGGCAAGAGGAAAAACAAAAACAACAACAAAAAACTTCTCTTCTGAGTTCCACAATTCTGTAATGGGATGACTGTTTGAAGAAGTGTCTTGAATATAAAAATCTTTAACTTGAGAAGTTGAGAGTTAAATTTTAAGCCTTCAATTGATTATCTTCCTTGTCTTAACTGTGAATGAAGGAAAGGGCAATCAGTAAACAGTGAAGCCCTTTACATATACCACATTCATAACTGCAGGCAATACCTCCTATCACACTGGGAAGCAAATTGATAGTCATTGGAGACTGCTGTGCCTGGGTGAGATATTCCCTGAGGCTAAAACCAGTCAGCAGTCAGGTTATTCTAAACCCCGTGAAGCCTAATAGTGGTTTCCAGGGGTAAACTCTTTGAGAGCACATTTGAATAATCTAATTTAGAATTTTTAAAGCGAAGGAAATGGTGGAAAAATCACATGCTAACTGGCAGCATCCCTCAAATTGCAATAGAAGGACTCGCAGGTCTGAAATAGTTTATAAGGCATGTTTGCTACAAAGGCAGTCACATGAGTCATTTGATATTGTAAGGGGAAAAAAATGCATTCTTAGTGCTCTTTTGTTTTCTCTGAAAATGAATTTACTTCTTCCCTGAGTACTTAAAAGGTGACCCTCTCTCTCTGAATATCACGAAAGGGAAGTTATCATTATCCCTAATAGCATTAAAGAGAGTTCAGAAATTAGAAGATTGAAAATTTGCAAACTCTTATGCATTAATTATGTTAGGACTTGGATTTGTCTATTTGTGTAAAAAATATGTATTATGTGTTACATAGTGTGTCTAGTTAGCATGGTTATATCCCTCATAGAATGCATATTTTTTCCTTTAAGAAGATTGAAAAGCAAGTGATATTGAAATCATTAACAGAGCGATGATTCCTCTTCCAAAGGACTCATTCACAAAAGGGGAAAAGTGAGCAAAATTCTTATTATGTGAAACTGTTCTGGCTATTAAAATGCCTATTGAAAGATGAATGCTTTTTTAAACTGATATACGCTTTAAAAAACCCACCAAGAATCACAGAGCTTACACAGGACTGGGGAAACACATTCTTGGAGGGCACAAACAAAACCTTGTGCACACCAGGACCCAAGAGAAAGGAGCAGTAACCCCACAAGATACTGACCCAGACATGCACATGAGTGTCCTGGAGTCTCCGCTGGAGGCACGGGTCAGCAGTGGCCTGCTTCAGGGTCAGTGGCACGGACTGCAGCAGTGTGTCCATGGGACCTTTTGAAGGTCATTATTACCTTCATTAACTCCACCATAGTTTGGCCTCAGGTCAAGTAACAGGGAGGGAACAGGCCCGGCCCATCAAGAGAAAAATGGATTAAAGATTTAGTGAACATGGCCCCACTCATCAGAACAAGACACAGTTTCCCCTTCAATCAGTCTCTCCCATCAGGAAACTTCCATAAACCTCTTATCCTTCTCCATCAGAGCACAGACAGAATGAAAACCACAATAACAGAAAACTAACCAAACTGATCACATGGACCACAGCTTTGTCTAGCTCAGTGAAACTATGAGCCATGCTGTGTAAGGCCACCAAGATGGACAGGTCATGGAGAACAGTTCTGACAAAACGTGATCCACTGGAGAAGGGAATGGAAAACCACTTCAGTATTCTTGCCTTGAGAACCCCATGAAAAATATGATAAGGCGAAAAGGTTTGACACTGAAAGATAAACTCCACAGGTCAGTAGGTGCCTAATATGCTACTGAAGAAGAGTGAAGAAATAACTCCAGAAAAAATGAAGAGATGGAGCCAAAACAAAAACAAAACCCAGCAGTGGATGTGACAAGTGGTAGAAGTAAAATCCAATGCTGTAAAGAGCAATATTGCCTAGGAACCTGGAATGTTAGGTCCATAAATCAAGGCAAATTGGAAGTAGTCAAACATGAGATGGCAACAATGAATGTCGACATTCTAGGAATCAGCGAACTTAAATGGACTGGAATGGGTGAATTTAACTCAGATGACCATTATATCTACTACTGTGGGCAGGAATCCCTTAGAAGAAATGGAGTAGCCATCATGGTCAACAAAAGAGTCCGAAATGCAGTACTTGGATGCAATCTCAAAAACAACAGAATGATCTCTGTCCGTTTCCAAAGCAAACCATTCAATATCACAGTAATCCAAGTCTATGTCCTAACCAGAAATGCTGAAGAAGCTGAAGTTGAACGGCTCTATGAAGACCTGCAAGACCTTTTAGAACTAACACCCGAAAAGATGTCCTCTTCATTATAGGGGACTGGAATGCAAAAGTAGGAAGTCAAGAGATACCTGGAGTAACGAGTAAATTTGGCCGTGGAGTACAAAACAAAGCAGGACAAAAGCTAACTGAGTTTTGCCAAGAGAATTCATTGGTCATAACAAACACCCTTTCCAACAACACAAGAGAAGACTGTACACAGGGACATCACCAGATGGTCAATACTGAAATCAGATTGATTATATTCTTTGCAGCCAAAGATGGAGAAGCTCCATACATTCAACAAAAACAAGACCAAGAGCTGACTGTGGCTCAGATAATGAACTCCTTATTGTCAAATTCAGACTTAAATTGAAGAAAGGAAAAACCACTAGACCATTAAAGTATGACCTAAACCAAATCCCTTATGATTATACAGTGGAAGTGGCAAATAGATTCAAGGGATTAGATCTGGTAAACAGAGTGCCTGGAGAACTATGGAAGGAGGTTTGTGACATTGTACAGAAGGCAGGGATCAAGACCATCCCCAAGAGAAAGAAATGCAAAAAGGCAAAATGGTTGTCGGAGGAGGCCTTACAAATAGTTTTGAAACTAAGAGAAACAAAAGGCAAAGGAGAAAAGGAAAGATATACCCATTTGAATTTAGAGTTCCAAAGAATAGCAGGGAGAGATAAGAAAGCCTTCCTCAGCAATCAGTGCAAGGATATTAAGGAAAATAATAGAATGGGAAAGACTAAAGATCTCTTCAAGGGAACATTTCATGCAAAGATGAGCACCATAATGGACTGACATGGTATGAACCTAACAGAAGAAGATGATTAAGATGAGGTGGCCCGAGCCAGGGACCGAACCCTGGTCTCCCGTGTTGCAGGCAGATACTTTAACCTCTGAGCCACCAGGGAAGCATTGCAACAATACACAGAACTGTACAAAAAAGATCTTCACGACCCAAATAATCACAATGGTGTGATCACTCACCTAGAGCCAGACACCCTGGAATGTGAGGTCAAGAGGGCCTTAGGAAGCATCACTACAAATAAAACTAGTGAAGGTGATGAAATTCCAGTTGAGCTATTTAAAATCCTAAAACATGATACTGTGAAAGTGCTGCATTCAATATGCCAGCAATTTGGAAAACTCAAAGCAGTGGCCACAGGACTGGAAATGGTCAGTTTTCATTCCAATCCCAAAGAAAGGCAATGTCAAAGAATGTTTAAACTACTGCACAATTGCAATCATCTCACATGCTAGTAAAATAATGCTCAAAATTCTCCAAGCCAGGCTTTAACAGTATGTAAACCATGAACTTCCAGATGTTTAAACTGGATTTAGAAAAGGCAGAGGAATCAGAGATCAAATTGCCAACATCTGTTGGATTACCAGAAAAACAAGAGAGTTCCAGAAAAGCATCTACTTCTGCTTTATTGACTACATCAAAGCCTTTGACTGTGTGGATGACAACAAGCGAAAATTTTTCAAGAGATGGGAATACCAGACCACCTGACCTGCCTCTTGAGAAATGTGTATGCAGGTCAAGAAGTAACAGTTAGAACTGGACATGGAACAACAGACTGGTTCAAAATCAGGAAAGGAATATGCCAAGGCCGTATATGTTCACCCTGCTTATTTAACCTATATGTAGACTACATTATAGGAAATGCCAGGCAAGATAAAGCACAACCTGGAATCAAGATTGCCAGAAGAAGCATCAATAACCTCAGAAATGCAGATAACACCACCCTTATGCTAGAAAATGAAGAAGAATTAAAGAGCCTCCTCATGAAAGTGAAGGAGACTGAAAAAGCTAGCTTTAAACTCAACATTCAAACAACTAAAATCATGGCATCCAGTCCTATCACTTCATGGCAAATAGATAGAGAAACAATGGAAACAGTGACAGACTTTATTTTCTTGGGTTCCAAAATCACTGCGGATGGTGACTTCAGCCAGAAAATTAAAAGACACTTACTCCTTGGAAGAAAATCTATGGCCAACATGAACTGCATATTAAAAAGAAAAGACATTAATTTGTCTATAAAGGTCTGTCTAGTCAAAGCTATGGTTTTTCCAGTAACATGTATGTATATGAGAGTTGGACTAAAAAGAATACAGAGCGCTGAAGAATTAATGCTTTTGAACTGTGTTGTTGAAGACTCTTAAGAGTCCCTTGGACTGCAAGGAGATCAAACCAGTCCATCCTACGGGAAATCAACTCTGAATAATCATTGAAAGGACTGATGCTGAATCTGAAGCCCCAATACTTTAGCCACCTGATGGAAAAAACTGACTCACTGGAAAAGACCCTGATGCTGGGAAAGATTGAAGGCAGGAGGCGATGGGGACAACAGAGGATGAGATGGTCAGATGGCATTATCGACTTGATAGACAGAAGTTTGAGCAAGCGCTGGGAGTTGGTGATGGACAGGGAAGCCTGGCATGCTGCAGTCCATGGGGTCACAAAGCGTCAGACACAACTGAGCAACTGAACGGAACAAGTGTTCTTGCCTGGGAAATCCCATGGAAGGAGTATCCTGGAGAACTGCAATCCATGGTGTCGCAAAGAGTCAAGACACAATTTAATGACTAAACAACAACAAAGTAGGAATTAAAAGGGCTTAGGTTTCAGGACATGTCTCTAGACTTACAAAAAAAAAAAAAAAAAAAAGGAGATAGCACAATAATGACCAGTGCTTTAAAAAAGGTTGCATTTCAATAGACAGCTATACAGTTCTCTATGTATTCCAAATATTTATAGTTTAATATATATTCCAAAAATACATATTTTTCTGTGCAAAGAGAAAACTAAAATAAATATTTTGATCTTTAATTTGAAAAGGTCTGCCATTGAAGAATACAAAAAGAAGCCAGTTAGGGGACCTAAGAGTCAAGGTAGGTGGTGGAATGATAAGACGCAACAAAACCAATGATGTGAACTAGAACTGAGGTATCGTTTAAGTGGTGGTTGATAGTGCAGCTGACTTGGTGCTAAGGTAATTAATCATTGCCTTTATGGTCCTAAATCTTCTCCCAAAGGAAAATGACTTTTTGCCAGGTATTGGAGCAAGGCTGATGTCTGGCAACATGCATTAAATAGGCAAGCAATCTCTCACCTAAGAATATATTGTATTAGCTTTCATGTCCTGAGAGAAAAGGAGAAGGTGGACTGCCCACACTGCTGCTCATGCATCTCAGTAGTAATGGTATGCTCCTCAGGTACAGCCAATTGCTTTCTATCTGAACAGAACAATGGCATTTATCCCTACAGCAGATTTTATTCAACTGCACGCAAACTTCATGAGTGGAGGCATTTCTCCCTAAGCACATAATCTAGAATTGAAAACAGTATTTTATGGAGCCAAGTGCAAGTTTGTATATCTAAAGCACTTGTCCCTTTGGATCATGATCAAGCCTAGCAAACCAAAGAAGAAGAAAAACGTGTGTTTTGTACTCTAACACTGGTCTATTTGTCTTATCAAACTTGAAGAGAGTTTTGTCTTTTATACTGAAATTCCTTATAATATGAATTAATGTTGCTCACATTGCTTTCATGTAATAGCTTCCATTAATATTTGTCAAAAGCAGAATCACAAGCTAATAAAGAGTTAACTGAGTAGTAAAAAGGAAAATAAATATGTGAATTAAACTACTGAAGGATACACCGAAGTCTTAAACCTTTGAGAGTATCTTAGGGACCAGGGATGGAATATTTATGATTATATTTCTCCAAGAATGATAAATATATTCCCCACAGTAATACTTAGGTTTTGTTTAATTTTTGTAAGTTTAAGTTATTAATGAAATTATTTTCCTACACTCATCAGCAAAATAAATAATTTAATAGCAACAGGATGCACAATAAAATAATTGTATTTTCAACAAATTTTCTAAGCTAAAGACAATTTACATTTTAATACTGTGTATTCTTATTTAGCATAAATACCTAGAAGGAAAGAAAAGATAATGTTTAAATCTGTCTTTTGAGCATTTATATTTCCTAGAAAGTCAAATACATATTTGACTTTAAGATCACTGCATACTTTGCTGTTGTTTAACAGGTAAGTCACGTCCACCTCTTTGCAACCACCTGGACTAGAGCCCAACTGGCTCCTCTGTCCATGGGATTTCCCAGGCAAATATATTGGAATAGGTTACTATTTCCTTCTCCAGGGGATCTCCCCACCCAGGGACTGAACCCAAGTCTCCTGCATTGGCAGGCAGATTTTTTTACCAATGAGCCACCCAGAAAGCCCTACTAAATACTTACAGATATAAAATTTCCTGTTTCAGAAAAAAGGCATGAAATTGTCAGTACAATAAAGCCATCTCTGTTATAAATTAGCAGTTGGTTTGTTGGTCATGCATTCTTCAGGCTGTAACTATAATTTCCTTATGCACAATAATAATCTTGCTTTAATTTTGATCTCATAAAATGATATACATTGATTATTATATGTATTTTCAAAACCATTTCTTGTCTTATTCCTTTAGTAAGAGAGTAATATTTTATAGAAAATAAAATTATAGTGTGTTGTATGATGTTATTTTTAATAATTTAAGTGAGGTATAATTTTTATGTGGTTAAATATATTTTCAGTAAACATGTTGATGAGAGTCCCTTGGACTGCAAGGAGATCCAACCAGTCCATCCTAAAGGAGACCAGTCCTGGGTGTTCATTGGAAGGACTGATGCTAAAGCTGAAACTCCAGTACTTTGGCCACCTCATGTGAAGACTTGACTCATTGGAAAAGACTCTGATGCTGGGAGGGATTAGGGGCAGGAGGAGAAGGGGATGACAAAGGATGAGACAGCTGGATGGCATCACTGACTCAATGGACATGGGTTTGGGTGAACTCTGGCAGTTGGTGATGGACAGGGAGGCCTGGCATGCTGCAATTCATGGGGTCACAAAGAGTCGGACACGACTGAGCAACTGAACTGCACTGAACCAATTCACACACCTGAGTAAGCACAATTTATTTATAAAACTTTTTCTTTAAATCAAAAAGTCTTTTGCTCAGATGGTAAAGATCTGCCTGCAGTATGAGAGACCTGGGTTCAGTCCTTGGGTTGGGATGATTCCCTGGAGAAGAGAATGGCAACCCATTCCAGTCTTATTGCTTGGAGAGTCCCATGGACAGAGGAGCCTGGCAAGTTACAGTCCATGGGATCCCAGAGTTGGACACAACTGAGCGACTAACACTTTCACTTTTACAATCAATTCACATACCTGAGTAAGCACAACAATTTATAAAACTTTTTCTTTTCATCAAAAAGTCTTTTGATATTCTCTCACAGAAAATACCTACCTTCTTTCCTGTTCTAAGATCAGCCAACTGTCTATTTAGCTTTATTCTGTATTAGATTTGTCTTTTCTGAAATGTCAGATAACGTGGAATCATTAGATATATGCTCTTTTATATCTGGCTTATTGTGAGCAGCATATTTTCTTGATTCATCCATTTTGTTGTCTGTATCAATAGCTTATTTTTATTACTGAATAGGATTCCATTGAATGAATAAACCACACTGAATTGCAAATTTACTTCTTGATGGACATTTGTTTCCAAGTGGGATCATACTGAATAAATTTGATATAAACATTATTATGCAAGTTTCTGTTAGCAAATATGATTTAATTTCTCTTGGGTAGAGTCTAAGATGGGTCAAACTGTAAGTATATCTTTAATTTTATTAGGAACTCCCAAATGATTTGCCAAATTGGCTGTGTCATTTCTCATTTCTTTCATTAATGTCTGAGACTACCAGTGCCTGCCCATCCTCTTCAGTACTTAGTATTGAGTTTTTCTGATTTTAGCTAGTATGAAGGATGGATAGAGGTATCTCATTGTTGTGTTAATTTTCATTTCTCTCATGAAATAAGGTTGAGTATATTTCATGTGACTACTAACTATTTGTATAGCTTCTTCTGTGAAGTGACCATTTTAAATTGATCTATTTCTTTTTTGTTTGTTTGTTTAATGCTTATTCCATTTCACAGTACTGTATTGGTTCTGCCATACATTGACATGAATTTAAAAAAAAATCAAACAACAATAAAAACCTCTGACCTATTTCTTTATTTTTGTTGTCTTTTTATTGATTTATAAAAAGTATTTATTTTGGTCAAGTCTATTAAATATATATATAGAATTTCTAGTTTGTGACTTGAGTTTCATTTTCTTAGCAGTTTGTTTTGAAAAGCAAGTGTTTAAGCTTGATGAAGTGAACACTATCGATTTTTGTTCTTTTATTGAACCCACAGTGTGTGATCTAAAACTTTTTATTCCAAGTGTACTGAAATTCTGACTCCATCATTTTATGTATGGTGATAATTTTTAAGCCCTACTTCTTTATCTCCCCATTTTGCTTCATATCTTAGCAAGTTGATAAGAAGGTTGAGATTCTCCTTTAGCAGCAGTGAAAAGTTGAAACTCCATATGTCAGGGAACCCTACTCTTGACCCAGCTCTCTCTACCATAAAAACACCAAGTCAATCTCCTTTCCTGACTTTCTCAAGCTGTTTTTGCACTGAGTTAGTAAGCCTGTTCTGCTCTTCCATAATGTCTTATCTTATGATTAATAAACTGTTTACTTTCAAATTTTCTGAATCCTTTTTCTGCCACTTCAAATTAGCTATTGGACCTCTCCAGTGTATATTTCATTTCTACTTTTGTACTTTTAAACTCTAGTATTACTATTTTTAAAATAATTTTATCTCTTTATTGATTTTCTTTAAGTTGATAGATATCATCTTCATATTTTCCTTTAGTATTGAGATTCTCCTTTAGCAGCAGTGAAAAGTTGAAACTCCATATGTCAGGGAACCCTACTCTTGACCCAGCTCTCTCTACCATAAAAACACCAAGTCAATCTCCTTTCCTGACTTTCTCAAGCTGTTTTTGCACTGAGTTAGTAAGCCTGTTCTGCTCTTCCATAATGTCTTATCTTATGATTAATAAACTGTTTACTTTCAAATTTTCTGAATCCTTTTTCTGCCACTTCAAATTAGCTATTGGACCTCTCCAGTGTATATTTCATTTCTACTTTTGTACTTTTAAACTCTAGTATTACTATTTTTAAAATAATTTTATCTCTTTATTGATTTTCTTTAAGTTGATAGATATCATCTTCATATTTTCCTTTAGTATCTTAAACATGATTTCCTTTCATTATTGAACATATTTAAAATAGCTTATGTAAAATATTTCCTAGTAACTCTAAAGTCTGGTTTTCTCAGGGATCGTTTGAGTTGACTGCTTTTTCTAGTGTATGTGCTATGCTTTCCTGTTTCTTTGTACATCTCAGAACTTTTAATTGAAAACTGGGGTTTAATAACAAGGTGGAAATGCTGAAAGTTACATTTCTCCTGCCCAGGGTTTTTGTTTTTGCTGTTTATTTATTTAATGACTTTATTGAACTAATTCTATTAAGTCTGTTGTTGTTGTTGTTGTTGTTGTTTTTATCCTGTATGCCCACAGAAGTCTCCGCTCAGTTAGCTTAGGGGTCATCTGGTAATTAGAAATTCCCTTAAATGCCTTGAACTAGTAATTCTCTTAATCTCCATTCCAGTGCACTGTGTGTATGTGTTGATGTGTGCTTTCAGCACTCAGACGGCGGTTGACAATCTGCCTTAGCCTTTATTCTTGCTTGCAGTTTCTGCATATCACAGGATGAAAGTTTTCTAGGGATTTAGTTTTTGGAGCCTTCAAACACTTTGTGTTCCCTCCAGTGATTTGAAGCTGCTGGTTTTTCTGGCTACCACGATGGTAAAATGGTTGGTCTTCAAAGCTACTGTGAAGCTGCGGAAGATGGGAATAGGACTAACTAAAATGCCACAGATATTGCCTTTCTACCTTATTCTGATATTTTTCTTGATTGAACACTCCAAGAATCTAGTTCATTTACTGAG
>SJYC01033195.1:0-14260 GCA_006408675.1 Madoqua kirkii | reverse complement strand
TATTGTAAAATAGAATAAAGTATTAAATAAATAAATAAATGAAATGTGTATTAGGCAGGCAAGAATTGACATCAATAAGCAGATGGAGAATCTTCTTTGGATTACAGTAGAAATGTCAGATGTAAGTTTGATAACCAAAAGGATATAAATAATAATTAAACCCATGGGCCTGAATGAGAACACCTATAGGACAAGTATTGATTGAGAAGAAAATGTGTTTCAGGTTCAACAAAGTAGTGGTAGTAGTATTCAGGTAAAGGAGCACAAACCAGCAAAGGAACCTAAAATGTAAGGCCTGGAAATTGTGATAAACATCACAAGCATATGGCATCACTAAAGTCAACAGGAAACAAAGCTTCCATAAGGAATTAGTAAACCAAGTTCAGAAACTATTGATTGATCAGTTAAGATGAAATTTATTTGAATGACTCATGAGTATGGGCTCTATAAGGGTTAATAGAGAAGGAATTGAAAAGTGAAAAAGACCTTTTGAGATATTTTCAAATGAAGAACTATATTGACATAGGAGAGGTTGAGTATGTTAAATTGAAGAAATACATTGTTGGTGAGAGGGTTTTATCTCTAAATGCAGGAAAATGTTAAAACAGCTTTAAATGATGAGAAAAATTCAGTTTAGAAAGGAGAAATAATGTGAATGAGAGATTAGCAAGTGAAAAGTTCTCTGAGCATCTAGAAGAGTTCATGGTTATAGCTCAGAGGAGTTTGGCAGATGGTTACAGTGGATTAGGTGAAATGGAGAAGGCAATGGCACCCCACTCCAGTGCTCTTGCCTGGAGAATCCCAGGGATAACGGAGCCTGGTGGGCTGCCATCTCTGGGGTCGCACAGAGTCGGACACGACTGAAGCGACTTAGCAGCAGCAGCAGAACAGCTTCCCTTTCCCTTTTCACTTTCACGCATTGGAGAAGGAAGTGGCAGCCCACTCCAGTGTTCTTGTCTGGAGAATCCCAGGGACAGGGGAGCCTGGTGGGCTATTTTCTATGGGGTCGTACAGAATCAGACACAACTGAAGCGACTTAGCAGCAGCATATAGTGATTACTATTTTCTCAGTGAGGAAAATTTAGGTCAGTTCTGTCCATTGTAATTAAGAAGGTAGAAAGTGACATAAAGAAAGGGGAAATACTTATCTTGTTCACTATTTTATCCTAAAAACTTAAAAAGGAATCTGTTACCTAGTAGATCTTTAATAGATAATTCTTAAATTTTAAAAAATGCTTAAATTAAATCACAAGAAATTATCTTGTCAAAGTTCATTTGCTAATCATTTCCAAAGTCATTATGTACAGGAAGAGACCTTTTGTTTCTTCAGTGTGTTGCAGCTGCAGATACATTATAATTCTCTAAATGTTTATTCCCCGTTTCACATCAGCAGGCTAAATCACATAAACTTTTTTGTCTTGTAAAATTTTTGATTTTTTAGTTTCAGGTGTACAAAATAGTGATTTGATATTTTTGTAGATTATACTCCAATATTGGCTGTTTTCCTGTGTTCACATTGTTATCTCTGTAGCATTTATTTTATACCTAGTAGTTTGCACCTCTTATTTTTTTTAAATTCCAGACATAAGTGAAAACATAACAAAATTTGCCTTTCTCCGATTTATTTCAATAAGTGCCACAGTATCCAGGTTCATCCGTTTTTTTGTAAATTGGAAAATTCCATTCTTTTTGTGGCTAATGTTCTGTTGTGTATAAATGTATATCTTTATCCCTTCATCAGTTTCTTAGATTGCTTTCATAGCTTGGCTATTTTAAATAATGATACTATGAATATTGTTACGCACATATCTTTTTGAAGAGTGTTACCTCACACCTGTCAGAATGTTTACTGTCAATAGGATAAGAAATGGCAGGTGTTGGCAAGTATTTGGTAAAAAGGAAATCGTAGTATACTGTTAATGGGAATGTAAATTGGTTCAATCACTATAGAAAACAATATGGATGCTCCTCAAAAAATTAAAATTAGAACTGCCATATGATTCAGCAATTCCACTGGAAAAAAACTGAAAGCAAAAACTTTTTTTTTTTTTAATCTTGGAAATCCTGCTTTAGAAAAAGTGGTTTAAGACCTAGTTGAACAACATCAGAAGATCCTATCTTTAAGAGTTTACTAATTTGTCAAATCATTTCTTTTTTTTGAGCCTTATTTTTCTCATGTGTGAAACAGAGAAACTTAACGCCCTCTTCATTATTCTGATGAAAGAATTAAATGAGAATATGTTAGTGGAAAATTTTATAAAGGCAAATGAGATAATTGTTCACAGATACAAACCTTAAAATAAGTATGAAGGGCTTCTTCCTCCACACTCTGCCTCTCTAAGTTACATAATGAGAAGATAAGCCGTCTGTGTTCTTGGAAGTGTAGTGTATGTATATCCATCTGTAGTATTCTGAATTATATTTAAAATTTTAAATGGCACTGGTATCTACAGATAAAAATAAGGAATGTTCTGCTTTCAAGGGTTTAGGTTCTTTAAATTTAGTTTAAAATTTTGCTTTTAAAGACTCAGAAATACATAGAATTTTATGCTTGTAGAATATCTAGATTTTTACCTAATCCTAGGAGACATATCTTATAAATTATAATTTTTAATTTTTAGACCTTTGGTGTTAGTCACTCAATCATGTCCGACTCTCTGAGATCCCATGGACCATAGCCTGCAGGCTCCTCTGTCCATGGGATTCTCCAAGCAAGAAAACTGGAGTGGACTGCCATTCCCTTCTCCAGAGGATCTTCCTGACCCAGGGATTGAACCCGGGTCTCCTGCACTGCAGGCAGATTCTTTACCATTTGAGCTACAGGGAAGACCCTTTATACAATTATAATTGTATAATTGTAAATTATTTTGGTATACTTGTTTAATTTGTATGATGAAAAATCACCTATCAAATATGAAAATGCAAATAACCCTGCAAACTTCTTTGTAGTTAATTCATATTTTTCAAAATATGACACTGCTGATTGATTACTGTTAACCAGACCTTACACTCATGGGAAGAAAGGCAAAGATCACATACTCATGTAGTTGTAAAATCGATGTATTGCTCAGATATTGTTAGAAATGATACAATTTGAGACTGTTTTTTATTGAAGCTTATTTTTTTTATCTAGTGTTCACTTTTTCTTGGCAACAGAACTATGCCACTCATAGTTATGATCAGTTAATGCTCCTACAAATGTTTAAATTTTTAATAAGAAAAAAATCCAGGCTGTTTAACCCCTTCATTGCTGTCATAAAAATTGAAGGATGTGATTGTGTTTGGACCCCTTTGGAGGTCTCAGCAGAGGAATAGTGGGACATTTAACAAGACTTAAAAATCCAAGAGTGTTGGTCTCAGATTCTAGGGTAAATTATATGCATTATTGGTATGGTTTCTGTGCAGTGCAGAGATATGATAGGTCACTTGATTTTGATCAAATTGTGAATTATGGAGACCTAATAATACTGGTTTCCCTTAGCATATAAATAATAGACTGAATATTGTTCAATTAAAAATAAGACATATAGATACCAAGTAAATTTATTTATCGATGCCATATTGATTTAAGATGCTTTTTAAAAAAAATCTTAAACCATACTTTTAGAACCCAAAAATATTGACATAGTATTAGTAGTATAACTGACACTCACAATTTTATGGTTTCTTTAAAGACACTAATCTTAGCAATGAATACAGGAAATCAAACAGCAAGTATTGAAAAATGCAACATCAACTGGCCTGTTTAAAAAAAGTCTACCAGGGTAACAGTGACTAGATTCAACATGCAAATATCATCATGAGGAATATTTATAACACTTTTTTGAGAGCCAATTATACTGTATTTTGAGGTGTATGTGTGTGTGTGTGTATATGTGTGTGTGTGTGTGTGTGTGTGTGCAGAGACTGCAGATCACCCAGATCAGTCATATGCACAAAGCCACTTTGGGTCGGTCTTTTCAAACACGAGCTGCAGAAAACATTATAACAACTTTGAAGCTTTACTTCACTCTGGTAAAAGAAGCTTTCTTTTTCTTTGCAGTGGTGAGAGTTTGATAAGAAATCCTTTTAAACCATAATGCGGTCAGGGAGTCGAGAAGCTATTCTATGTAACAAGTCATAAAATGTTTCCTTTTCTTTTGAACTGTTTTTTCATGATGCTTTTTGCCTGTATGTTATAGTGAAATAAAACTGGAACACTAAGTCATACTGCACATGTTAAATTTGTACTGGAGGTAGGGGAGTCTTAAAGTACTCGTTTGCAGAATGATATGTGGTGTTATTTTGTGTTTTATACCCTAGATCTCCTGGTCAGGACAAAAGGAAAAAAGTCAGCATTCTGACACTGTGGCTGAGAGTGAATCCATGTATAAATTTTCCCCTGACCAGTGTTGTTATTAATGCTCTGAAGCTCACCACCATAGAGCTTCAAGAACACAACCAAATTTAATGTCTGGGTTTACTTGAAAGCATTTCCAACCCACTCTAACTTCTTTACATTTTAAACATTGGAAAAGCTGGGGATGGAAATGCTGGGTGAGTTTGTCTGCTATGACAATTGTCTACTATGGCACTTTAGCTCTAAATAATATAATTGCACATATATATACAGAATATAAGGTTTTGTTTTTCATAATAATTCCTTTTATCTATAATGTGCTTTGGTATTTCCAAGAAAAAAAACTCCCTATTATTAATTCTACTTGAATTCATGTTCGTCTAAAATGACAGGAAACAGTTGAGTATGTCAATATATGCATATGCATATATACACATGAATATATATAAATATTTGATATAAGCACATTTAATTTAAGATAATGGCAAATTTATTCATTATAGTAATATGATTCCCACAGAAACTAAGCATTTTAAGTTTGCATTCATGTAAATAATCATTTTCTTGGTAAGCATTTGTTCAGAAAAAGATGTATTAAATATCAAAAAGACTAAAACCAGTCAGCTTCATTGAATGCTAAATCTATGTTTTAAGGTGTACTTTGTAGTTTCTAGTAGTTCGAATATATCTGTGACTATATAAGTACCCATGAAATATGAATGTGAATTTTTTTAAGACTTTATTCCCGAGTTGTGCTCCCAGCTTCAAAGATGTAAGCAACTGGTAATGTCACTATACAGTTACAGTTCAGTCGCTCAGTCATGTCAGACTCTTTGCAACCCCATGGACTGCAGCACGCCAGGCCTCCCTGTCTACCACAGATCCCTGGAGATTGCTCAAACTCATGTCTATCGAGTTGGTGGTGCCATTCAATCATCTTATCCTCTGTCGTCCCCTTTTGCTCCCACCTTCAATCTTTCCCAGCATCAGGGTCTTTTTGAATGAGTCAGTTCTTTGCATCAGGTGGCCAAAGGATTGGAGTTTCAACTTCAGCATCAGTCCTTCCAATGAATATTCAGGACTGATTTCCTTTAGGATGGACTTGTTGGATCTCCTTGCAGTCTAAGGGACTCTGAAGAGTCTTCTCCAACACCACAGTTCAAAAGCATCAATTCTTAAGTGCTCAGCTTTCTGTCTGTTACAAATTCCATTCTTTCCATATCTATTTGACATGAAGTATTGGGACTAGATGCCATGATCTTAGTTTTCTGAATGTTGAGTTTTAAGCCAGCTTTTTCACTCTCTTTTTTCACCTTCATCAAGAGGCTTTTCAGTTCCTTTTTGCTTCCTGCCATAAGGCAGAAATGAAAAATCAGAATAGAAAAATCAGATATATTATTTTATTTGAAGCTGAAGACAGAAAAGCTCTATACAGTCAGCAAAAACAAGACCAGGAGCTGACTGTGGCCCCGATCATGAACTCCTTACTGAAAACTTTAGACATAAATGGAGAAAGTAGGGAAAACCAGTAGACCATTCAGCTATGACCTGAATCAAATCCCTAACAGGTATACAGTGGAAGTGACAAATAGATGCAAGGGATTATATCTGATAGAATGCCTGAAGGTCTATGAAAGGAGATTCATGACATTGTACAAGGGCCAGTGATCAAGACCATCCCCAAGAAAAAGAAATGTAAAAAGACAAAATGGTTTTCTGAGGAGGCCTTAAAAGTAGCTGAGAAAAGAAGTGAAAGACTAAGGAGAAAAGGAAATATATACCCATCTAAATACAGAGTCCCAAAGAATAACAAGGACAGATAAGAAAGTATTCCTTAGTGAACAAGGCAAAGAAATAGAAGAAAACAACAGAATAGGAAAGACTGGAGATCTCTTCAAGAAAATTAGAGATACCAAGGGAACATTTCATGCAAGACAGGCACAATAAAGGGCAGAAAGAGCATCGACCTAAGAGAAGCAGAAGACATTAAGAACAGGTGGCAAGAATGCACAGAACTATACAAAAAAAAGATCTTCACGATGCATATAACTACAATGGTGTGATCACTCACTTAGAGCAGAGATCCTAGAATGCAAAGTCAAGTGGGCTTCAGAAAGCATCACTACGAACAAAACTAGTGGAGGTGATGGAATTCCAATTGATCTATTTCAAATACTTAAAAAAGATGCAATTAAAGTGCTGCGCTCAGTATGCCACCAAATTTAGAAAACTCAGCAGTGGCCACAGGACTGGAAAAGGTCAGTTTTCATTCCAAACCAAAAGAAAGACAATGTTAAAGAATGTTCAAACTACTGCAAAATTACACTCATCTCACACACTTGCAAAGTAATGCTCAAAATTCCCAAGCGAGTCTTCAACAGTACATGTATCAAGAACTTCCAGATATTCAAGCTGCATTTAGCAAAGGCAGAGGAACCAGAGATCAAATTGCCAGCATCTGTTAGATCATAGGATAAAAAAAAGAGAGAGAGAGAGAAAGAGAGTTCCAGAAAAAAATCTATTTCTGCTTTGTTGACTATACCAAAGCCTTTAACTGTGTGGATGATAGCAAACTATAAAATTCTTAAAGAGATGAGAATACCATAGCACCTTATCTGCCTCCTGAGAAATCTGTATGCAGGTCAAGAAGCTACAGTTAGAACTGGCCATGGAACAATGGACTGGTTCCAAGTTGAGAAAGGAGTGTGTCAAGGCTGTATCTTGTCACTCTGTTTATTTAACTTATATGCAAAGTACGTCATGTGAAATGCTGGGGTGGATGAATCACAAGTTGGAATCATCATAGCCAGGAGAAATACCAGTAACCTCAGACATGCTAATAATACCACCCTTATCACACATGTAACCCTAATAAATATTCATGTTCATTTGATCATTTTAATAAGTATTTATTGAATATCCACCTTCCTTAAGATCAAGGAGAAGAAATATGCAGCTTTTAAAGAAATGTAATGTATAACCCATGTAGATTTAAGAATGATTCAACAGATGTACTTGAAAATAATTTGTAATGAGGTTTTATCTGAGGAAAACTAAGGGAGAGTATTTTAAATACAGCATCAGGAAGAGTCAGGGACAACAATAAAGGCAATGAGAATTTATTTTTCAGCTTAAAAAAATAATCTGAGCCTTTAATATATGACCCCGAAGTACTGTTGCAATGCCATTTCCCCCTTTTATCCCCTTTTAAATTATGCATCCATTGAATAGAACCCATTTTAAATACTTGGTTGTGTACATTGTAGTAAAAGAAATATAAAGCAGCCCTGCCCTTGAAAGAGAGTCTGATCTAAAGGGGAGCCTAGGCCAAAGAAAATTTTATCACCATAGGTCCTTATAGTTAATAAAATGATAACAATATCAATAATTCAGTTAACATTCTGTGGTTTCTGCCCTCTTAAAAAAAGTGTGTGTTGCCCTTAGGCACCTGCAGCAAGCAACAACAAAGCAAAAAGTAAATATGTGTGTGTGTGTGTGTGTGTGTGTGTGTGTGTGTGTGTGTGTGTATAGTTTCATTATTACCTTTACCTTTAGAAATTATATTTATCGCACGCACACACTCAATTTCACAAGTCAGAAAAGAAAGCAAATGTATGACACGTGTAGCTCCTGTGCCTGAGTATATCACAGCAGGAAATCCCAGAATTTTTCACCTTTATCCCTTTACTTTAGTTATTTATGCCAAGAACATGGTTTTTCTATTGTCTGGTGTCCAGGTTTTATGCGTCCTTTATAGCTCAGCATAGAGGCTACTTTATATAGTGATGTCTTTCCAGCACACCTCATGCTCACTTCAGGTAGAGTTATCTCTTCTCTCTTGAAACATTCTTATCAGTTTATCATTGCGGAGAAAGTTCAGTCGCTCAGTTGTGTTCGACTCTTTGTGACCCCATGATTGCAGCATGCCAGGCCTCCCTGTCCATCACCAACTCCTGGAGTTTACTTAAACTCATGACCATCAAGTTGGTGATGCCATCCAGCTATCTCATCCTCTGTCATCCCCTTCTCTTCCTGCCCCCCAATCCTTCCCAGCATCAGCATCTTTTCCAATGAGTCAACTCTTCGCATGAGGTGGCCAAACAGAGCTTCAGCCTTAGCACCATTCCTTCCAAAGAAAACCCAGGACTGATCTCCTTTAGAATGGACTGGTTGGATCTCCTTGCAGTCCAAGGGAGTCTCAAGAGTCTTCTGCAACACCACAGTTCAAAAGCATCAATTCTTCAGCACTTAGCTTTCTATATAGTCCAACTCTCACATCCATACATGACCACTGGAAAAACCATAGCCTTGATTAGATGGACCTTTTTTGGCAAAGTAATGTCTCTGCTTTTGAATATGCTATCTAGGTTGTTCATAACTCCTTCAAAGGAGTTAGCGTCTTTTAATTTCATGGCTGCAATCACCATCTGCAGTGATTTTGGAGCCCCCCAAAATAAAGTCTGACACAGATTCCACTGTTTCCCCATCTATTTGCCATGAGGTGATAGGACCAGATGCCATGATCTTAGTTTTCTGAATGTTGAGCTTTAGGCCAACTTTTTTACTCTCCTCTTTCACTTTCATCAGGAGGCTTTTCAGTTCCTCTTCACTTTCTGCCATAAGGGTAGTGTCATCTGCATATCTGAGGTAATTGATATTTCTCTCGGCAATCTTGATTCCAGCTTGTGCTTCTTCCAGCCCAGCATTTCTCGTGATGTACTCTGCATATAAGTTAAACAAGCAGGATGACAATATACAGCCTTGACGTACTCCTTTTCCAGTTTGAAACCTGTCTGCTGTTTCATGTCCAGTTCTAACTGTTGCTTCCTGACCTGCATATAGATTTCTCAAGAGGCATTATTCCCATCTCTTTCAGGATTTTTCAGTTTATTGTGATCCACAAAGTCAAAGGCTTTGGCACAATGAAAAAGCAGAAATAGATGTTTTTTTCTGGAACTCTTGAATTTTTGATGATCCAGCGAACGTTGGCAATTTGATCTCTGGTTCCTCTGCCTTTTCTAAAACCATCTTGAACATCTGGAGGTTCATAGTTTACATATTGCTGAAGCCTGGCTTGGTGAATTTTGAGTATTACTTTACTAGTGTGTGAGATGAGTGCAATTGGGCGGTAGTTTGAGCATTCTTTGGCATTGCCTTTCTTTGGGACTGGAATGAAAAGTGAGCTTTTCCAGTCCAGTGGCCACTGCTGAGTTTTCCAAACGGCTGGGAAAGGTTGAAGTTTATGAACACCATGCAAATGTCTTATTTCATAATCACAAAGACAATGAGACACCTTTGTTACACATTCTCTCCTTCCAGACTTTGTTTTCAAAATCTGCTGTTTACTTGTTAGATATCTCTTTCCCTTCTTTTCATTTCCTTCAGATGACAGTCTTTCCTTCTGTTTCACTAGGAAAGTAGATGTCATCTGGTGGGGGTCTCCTTGTGTTCTTTCACTTCCAAATATAAAAAGCTTACTTCAAGCTACACTCATTCTTCTCTTTCCACTTTTCATAGTGAGAGGAAAGCCCCGAACATCTATCAGTGTTCAACCTCTCTTCTGCTGCTGACTTCCGGGGTAGTCACCTCAGGCAAGTCAAATCTCTTCTTTTAATCATCAACTTTATTTTCTCCATAAAATCCTTCCCACTGGAAGTCTGTGTTAACTCTATATTCCTACGAATTCATGGCTGGGTTGGCACACTCCCCTCTCGCTGCATCCATATTTCTGCCTGTATCCACAAACTTCTCAAGGGGCGTTTTGTTTTTAGATACCACTTTCATGACCCTGCCTACCTCCACTTCTCTTCAGTCTTGCTCTACCTTCATGCCTCTTCCCAGCCTGCTCAGGTAGCCACTCGACTTTCTTGTTGATAAATCCACTGGACACTTTTCAGTTCTCATCTTGCTTTCCCACTAGAATATAAAGGTTGACTATTCAGTCCTTTTTGAAACATATCAACTTTTAATTCCCTGATTCCACATTTTTATAAACGTATTTGATTTTCCTACTTTTTGGTGGTTTCTTTTTCTATTCTTTCTCTTTTACTGGACCATATGTTTAAAAGGGCTACAAAACTCAATCATGGGCCTCATATACCTCTCCTTGTTTTCTCTTTACCTCCCTCCCTTTCTCCATGAACTTCATCACTCACACTTAAACACATTTTGAAATATCAGCAGTCTTACAGTGAATTGTACCAAGAGCTATGTTCACCCTTTGATAAAATGGAGACATAACCAAAAAGCATATTATATTCTGGGTCAGCCAATAAAATTCCCTCTATTGTAAACAATATTTGATTTAAACGTACCATGTTTCTTTTTTTTTTTTTAATTTTACTACTGAGCATCACTGTCTTGTTTCATATATTAACTATTTCTTTATATAAACAAATTAATGGAAAAAGAAAGCATAGGAAGGGAGTAGAATAAACATATTTTTATTATAATATTAATAAGATATTCTTAACTTTTTACAAAATAAGTAATAAACAATGAGTCAACATATGAGAAATGGTGCAAATGCTGATGTAGTTATCTTTGTTTTGAGGTCTGTGGGATTCAAGCAAAGATTACTGGTGGAGAATTTTTAATAAGTAATAAACAATGAGTCAACATATGAGAAATGGTGCAAATGCTGATGTAGTTATCTTTGTTTTGAGGTCTGTGGGATTCAAGCAAAGATTCCTGGTGGAGAATTTTTAACCAAACTGAGAAGCAACATCTGAAAAGAAATGTATTGGTAAAGAAGTTATATTAATTAAGCTCTTTTGGGTTACAATAAATAGGGAGCAAAATTATTTGCTTCAACCATTATTCTAGAGAATATATTTCAAAATAGAATTCATTTAAAAGCAAACATCACTTGCTTTTTAATATTAATAATTATCAAGTAAATACTTTTAGATATTACAGTATTTGGGCATTTAAGTTTATGAACACCATGCAAATGTCTTATTTCATAATCACAAAGACAATGAGACACCTTTGTTACACATTCTCTCCTTCCAGACTTTGTTTTCAAAATCTGCTGTTTACTTGTTAGATATCTCTTTCCCTTCTTTTCATTTCCTTCAGATGACAGTCTTTCCTTCTGTTTCACTAGGAAAGTAGATGTCATCTGGTGGGGGTCTCCTTGTGTTCTTTCACTTCCAAATATAAAAAGCTTACTTCAAGCTACACTCATTCTTCTCTTTCCACTTTTCATAGTAGAGGAAAGCCCCGAACATCTATCAGTGTTCAACCTCTCTTCTGCTGCTGACTTCCGGGGTAGTCACCTCAGGCAAGTCAAATCTCTTCTTTTAATCATCAACTTTATTTTCTCCATAAAATCCTTCCCACTGGAAGTCTGTGTTAACTCTATATTCCTACGAATTCATGGCTGGGTTGGCACACTCCCCTCTCGCTGCATCCATATTTCTGCCTGTATCCACAAACTTCTCAAGGGGCGTTTTGTTTTTAGATACCACTTTCATGACCCTGCCTACCTCCACTTCTCTTCAGTCTTGCTCTACCTTCATGCCTCTTCCCAGCCTGCTCAGGTAGCCACTCGACTTTCTTGTTGATAAATCCACTGGACACTTTTCAGTTCTCATCTTGCTTTCCCACTAGAATATAAAGGTTGACTATTCAGTCCTTTTTGAAACATATCAACTTTTAATTCCCTGATTCCACATTTTTATAAACGTATTTGATTTTCCTACTTTTTGGTGGTTTCTTTTTCTATTCTTTCTCTTTTACTGGACCATATGTTTAAAAGGGCTACAAAACTCAATCATGGGCCTCATATACCTCTCCTTGTTTTCTCTTTACCTCCCTCCCTTTCTCCATGAACTTCATCACTCACACTTAAACACATTTTGAAATATCAGCAGTCTTACAGTGAATTGTACCAAGAGCTATGTTCACCCTTTGATAAAATGGAGACATAACCAAAAAGCATATTATATTCTGGGTCAGCCAATAAAATTCCCTCTATTGTAAACAATATTTGATTTAAACGTACCATGTTTCTTTTTTTTTTTTTAATTTTACTACTGAGCATCAATGTCTTGTTTCATATATTAACTATTTCTTTATATAAACAAATTAATGGAAAAAGAAAGCATAGGAAGGGAGTAGAATAAACATATTTTTATTATAATATTAATAAGATATTCTTAACTTTTTACAAAATAAGTAATAAACAATGAGTCAACATATGAGAAATGGTGCAAATGCTGATGTAGTTATCTTTGTTTTGAGGTCTGTGGGATTCAAGCAAAGATTACTGGTGGAGAATTTTTAATAAGTAATAAACAATGAGTCAACATATGAGAAATGGTGCAAATGCTGATGTAGTTATCTTTGTTTTGAGGTCTGTGGGATTCAAGCAAAGATTCCTGGTGGAGAATTTTTAACCAAACTGAGAAGCAACATCTGAAAAGAAATGTATTGGTAAAGAAGTTATATTAATTAAGCTCTTTTGGGTTACAATAAATAGGGAGCAAAATTATTTGCTTCAACCATTATTCTAGAGAATATATTTCAAAATAGAATTCATTTAAAAGCAAACATCACTTGCTTTTTAATATTAATAATTATCAAGTAAATACTTTTAGATATTACAGTATTTGGGCATTTACCTAGGATAAAAAAATTACAGAGAAATAAGACTAGTGATAATGCAGATATGATAAAAAATTACTGGGGAAGAGGATAATGACTTGTAACTAATGAGTGAGTACAACCTACTCTGAAATAGACAGTGAAAATTTCAGCATGGGAAATAAGAGGTCAAGGAAACTTTTGTCAACTGCAGGTTAGAAGAAAGGAAGGGAAGGACACCAAGCACAGAGTTAAATCTGTCTCTAGAAGAAAATAAAATGATTATATGAAATATCAGTGAAAATAAAAAGGTTAATGTGAGTGCATGTGTGTGTGTATGTATATAACATGTACTTTGATGTTTAGATTTATCTCTATCCATCACAGACATGTTTCATATTGCTTTGACTTGACTTTTCTAGGTGCATTATTTCTGGTGTTAATATAAATATGATAATTCTAACTTTCCTTGTGTCTTTAAAATTCAGACTATATTCTAGGAATTATAAAGAGTTTTCTCTTTTTTTTCTATATTTCTTTCAAATGTGGTTAACCCCATACAACAGATTCTTGACAGATAAATTTGTTTTCTATGTGATCCACTGATAGATAAACATTTGTTATCAGTTTTTATAGAATCAGATGAGCACTACTCAGGAAGATATAACAACTGATTTCCGTTCAAATAAGTTAAGCTGGATCATGGAGACCAAGAAAGATATTCTAACATCTTTAGTGTATTTATGATGGCAGGGAACATGGGATGGTTTTTCTCTAGGACAGTTAATAAGCTGACAAATGATCTCTAGGTATGCATAAGTAGGTTTGGCTTAAAAATTTTTAAGGCAGATACCCTTACTGATAACTCCCTCATTTGTCTATACACATCAAATACCACCTCCTCAGAAAGATTGCTGTAGCTTCCCCCTCCTGTGGTCACTCTGCATATCATCATCACACTTTCTCTACTTGATATTTTATTATTTGCTTGATTATTATTGTTTATTAGACTAAGGAAAACTAGGTTTAACACTGTGCGGTAAGTGTGGGGTATTAACAGAAAAAAAACACTGTGATTATTCTATGTAGATAACCATGGCTATTCTTTTGTGGGATGGCTCACTATGTAATTATTGTGACATGTAAAAAACACTCATAATTATTTAGTTAACATTGACACTTTATGTCCGACACTAATTGACACACACACGCATACTCATACACACATACACACAGTATATTAAAGAAGCCTATGACATTTAATTAGAAAAGTTTTATTAAAAGCTGGATTTTTAAATTTTCATTAATTCATGTATCTTTTCTGAGATAATA
>SJYC01033192.1:0-16677 GCA_006408675.1 Madoqua kirkii | reverse complement strand
TAGATGGGGAAACAGTGGAAACAGTGTCAGACTTTATTTTGGGGGCTCCAAAATCACTGAAGATGGTGATTGCAGCCATGAAATTAAAAGACACTCACTCCTTGGAAGAAGTAAGTTGCCAGGGTCCATCCCTGGTGGATCCAGGGTAATTTGAAGGGGAGACGAAATTGGCGTCCTAGGAAAAAAGTTATTTAATTATAGATATAAAGAGAAATTAGAAAAGAGTAGTGTAGTAGGAAAATTAGTGGAGAAAAAGAAACTGAATAACTTAGTTTACATGGAATACCAATGAAACTCCAAGACAAGGAATTTGCACCATCTACATAGGCCATAGGCATCTTTCTGTTCTCCCGAAGGAGAGGAGGCGCTGAGGCCTCCCCAGTCTGATCTTAGAAGCCCAGGAGAAATTAGCAGGTTTGGTAAGTACCCACGTGCCATACAGGAATTCAGCCAGAAGGGGAAAGAAAAAGCAACACAGGGGAATCAGTCTTTCCAGAAACTGTCCATTTTCTTTATTTTCAGATTTGCTTATATACTTTTTGTTATACATAGGGATGAATACAGAGTCATACGGAGTAAGCAGACCTGACCCTTGTCAAAAGCAGGTGCTTCATATAAAATTATACAAAGGTCTTAGGGGTTTTACATCATCTTCTGGCCCTTTCTGATAATGGTCAGTCAACCAGAAAACATTTTTTCCAGGGGTGATTTTTTTCTTAAACTAGGCGCCACTCTCCAAATAAAGTTGCATTCCTATAGGGTGAGGGTATAGTGGGTTACAATCAAGAAAGGAATTAACTTAGCTTAGGGTTTAACATTATTAATCTTAAAGGTTAATACTTATTTCTCCTATATGCTAGTTATATTCATTATAAGAGCAGGGAATATGGAAATTTAGCAGCAAATATTGGCTCAACAAATGAAAAACCTTTCACCAATATAATTTCTAATCAACCCACTAATACTATACTATAATTTTGTAACTTCTAAAAAGAATCTGTATATAGAAAGTTTAAAGCATCTCGTGTCTCTCACGGTTGGGAGGCTATAAACAATCACATGTGGCAGGACAAACCTGTTCAGGTAGGCTAGAGAACCTTCAGAGGAGTTTGTAAGTTGAAACACTCTTGTCACTCCCAGAAATTTTTATTAACTGGAGCTGCAAGTTAACTCCTTCTTCAAGAGAGGTGGTGGGGGTCAGCCCCCCATAAAGTCAGAGGTATAGGTGAAAGCATAAAAAAATAAAGTAGGCACTCTGGTTTTGGGGATAGATGCTCAGGAACAGGGGGTTTCCTGAGGATCGATCCCGCTTTTGCATAATGCCGAGACTCCTTCCTCATGACATTTGCCAAGGGCGGAGTTCCCCATACTGGCTCCCGGCAGTAAGCGACCAACCTAGATATTATATTCAAAAGCAGAGACATTGTTTTGCCAACTAAGGTCCATCTAGTCAAGGCTATGGTTTTTCCTGTGGTCATGTATGGATGTGAGAGTTGGACTGTGAAGAAGACTGAGCACCAAAGAATTGATGCTTTTGAACTATGGTGTTGGAGAAGACTCTTGAGAGTCCCTTGGACTGCAAGGAGGTCCAATCAGTCCATTCTGAAGGAGATCAGCCCTGGGATTTCTTTGGAAGGAATGATGCTAAAGCTGAAACTCCAGTACTTTGTCCACCTCATGCGAAGAGTTGACTCATTGGAAAAGACTCTGATGCTGGGGAGGATTGGGGGCAGGAGGAGAAGGGGACAACAGAAAATGAAATGGCTGGGTGGTATCATGGACTCGATGGATGTGAGTCTGAGTGAACTCTGGGTGTTGGTGATGGATAGGGAGGCCTGGGGTGATATGAATCATGAAGTTGCAAGAGTTGAACACAACTGAGCAACTGAACTGAACTGAACTGAACAAAGTACAATGTGACTTATAGGATATTTTGAATGTTTTTATAAGAGAGGCATAATGTTTGGAATTCATCTAGAGAGTGATTTCATATTATAACCTGCTAATTCTTGGCCCAACCTATTTGGTGGGATCATAAATTTTGCTCAGATTTAGATAATTTATTAATAGGATTTGCTACCCAAAATTATTGTTCAGTTGCTAAGTCGTTTCCAACTCTTTGCATCCCTGTAGACCCTAGGCTCCTCTGTCCTAAGTTATCTCCCAGAGTTTGTTCAAATTCATGTCATTGAGTTGGTTATGCTATCTAACCATCTCATCCTCCACTTCCTCTTTCCCCTTTACTTCAGTCTTTCCCAGCATCAGGGAAAGACTGATTTTTTTCAATGAGACACATTTTCATATCAGGTTGGAGCCTCAGCTTCAGCATCAGTCCTTCTTATGAATATTCAGGGTTGATGTCCTTTAGAATTGACTGGTTTGATCTTCTTGCAGTCCAAGGAATTCTCAAAAGTCTTCTCCAGCACTGCCATTTGAAAACATAGATTCTTCAGCGCTCATCCTTCTTTATGATCCAGCTCTCACATTCATTCATGACTACTGGATAAACCACTGTTGTTGTATTTACATTTATCAAATCTATCATTAGGCTTTATATTTTGAATTCAACTGAGGCTTATTATTTTGGTTCTCAAAATCTATCTTCTGTATATAGTAATTTTATTTTGAATAACGTTTAAAAAATTATTCCAAAATAGTTTTTCCCAATTAGTCAAAAAGCCTGATACTTTTAGAAAGAACATAGTTTCAGATCTAAGGAGAAAAAAATGTAAATACCAAACAACATGTCCCATATAACATCCCATCATCTCAAATATACTCAACATATGTTGCTCTTTCTGACCCCATGGGCTATAGCCTGCCAGGGTCCTCTGTCCATGGGATTCTCTAGCCAAGAATACTAGATTGGGTTGCCATTTCCTCTTCCAGAGGATTTTCCAGACTCAGGAGTTGAACTCAGGTCGGTTGTGTTGCAGGCAGACTCTTTACCTTCTGAGCTATAGGGAAGTCACTATGAATTAGTTTAAACAGTAAACTCTTACAAAATGTATTTTCATAAAGGCTACATGAATAATCCAGAGTTTCACAACTAAACAAAACAGTTAACTTAAAAAGAAATGTGGCTTTATAGGCAATTCCTTCACTAAAGGGAACATATTCATATTTGTGTGAAGTATGGGCAACTTTTCAAAAGACTCTGATGCTGGGGAGGATTGGGGGCAGGAGGAGAAGGGGACAACAGAAAATGAAATGGCTGGGTGGTATCATGGACTCGATGGATGTGAGTCTGAGTGAACTCTGGGTGTTGGTGATGGATAGGGAGGCCTGGGGTGATATGAATCATGAAGTTGCAAGAGTTGAACACAACTGAGCAACTGAACTGAACTGAACTGAACAAAGTACAATGTGACTTATAGGATATTTTGAATGTTTTTATAAGAGAGGCATAATGTTTGGAATTCATCTAGAGAGTGATTTCATATTATAACCTGCTAATTCTTGGCCCAACCTATTTGGTGGGATCATAAATTTTGCTCAGATTTAGATAATTTATTAATAGGATTTGCTACCCAAAATTATTGTTCAGTTGCTAAGTCGTTTCCAACTCTTTGCATCCCTGTAGACCCTAGGCTCCTCTGTCCTAAGTTATCTCCCAGAGTTTGTTCAAATTCATGTCATTGAGTTGGTTATGCTATCTAACCATCTCATCCTCCACTTCCTCTTTCCCCTTTACTTCAGTCTTTCCCAGCATCAGGGAAAGACTGATTTTTTTCAATGAGACACATTTTCATATCAGGTTGGAGCCTCAGCTTCAGCATCAGTCCTTCTTATGAATATTCAGGGTTGATGTCCTTTAGAATTGACTGGTTTGATCTTCTTGCAGTCCAAGGAATTCTCAAAAGTCTTCTCCAGCACTGCCATTTGAAAACATAGATTCTTCAGCGCTCATCCTTCTTTATGATCCAGCTCTCACATTCATTCATGACTACTGGATAAACCACTGTTGTTGTATTTACATTTATCAAATCTATCATTAGGCTTTATATTTTGAATTCAACTGAGGCTTATTATTTTGGTTCTCAAAATCTATCTTCTGTATATAGTAATTTTATTTTGAATAACGTTTAAAAAATTATTCCAAAATAGTTTTTCCCAATTAGTCAAAAAGCCTGATACTTTTAGAAAGAACATAGTTTCAGATCTAAGGAGAAAAAATGTAAATACCAAACAACATGTCCCATATAACATCCCATCATCTCAAATATACTCAACATATGTTGCTCTTTCTGACCCCATGGGCTATAGCCTGCCAGGGTCCTCTGTCCATGGGATTCTCTAGCCAAGAATACTAGATTGGGTTGCCATTTCCTCTTCCAGAGGATTTTCCAGACTCAGGAGTTGAACTCAGGTCGGTTGTGTTGCAGGCAGACTCTTTACCTTCTGAGCTATAGGGAAGTCACTATGAATTAGTTTAAACAGTAAACTCTTACAAAATGTATTTTCATAAAGGCTACATGAATAATCCAGAGTTTCACAACCAAACAAAACAGTTAACTTAAAAAGAAATGTGGCTTTATTGGCAATTCCTTCACTAAAGGGAACATATTCATATTTGTGTGAAGTATGGGCAACTTTTCCTATCACACTTGACTTCATATTTGCCTCTCCACTTAAGGCATACATAGAAAGCAATCTCCAGCCCTGGTTTACTGAACTGGGAATACTGAACTGGGAATACTGGACTGGGAATGGGTAGCCATTCTCTTCTCCAGGGGATCTTCCCCAACCCATTGACTGAACCCAGGTCTCCCACGTTGAAGGTGGATTCTTGACCATCTGAACCACCAGGAAGTCCAAGAACACTTGAGGGGGTAGCCTATCCATTCTCCAGCAGAACCTCCTGACCCAGGAATTGAACTGGGGTCTCCTGAATTGTAGGCAGATTCTTTACCAGCTGAGCTACCAGGGAAGCCACCTAAATGAACTTTCTTCCTCCCATACCACCACCCACTATTACACTAGCACAATCACATTGATTTCTTGAGCATTTGGGGCTCATTTTTTTTTTTTAATTAACCAAATACTGCAAGACAACTATGTGAACTAAAATGGCTTTATCCATTCATCTCCACTTAAATTTATAAATATTATTGATCATTGCTCTGTGTGGATTCTGACTTTCCTATTCCCTGTGGTTCATTTCCTAAGACTAAAATGTCACCCTTATTCTCTTCTATTCTCCTTTAAAATTTCAGAATAAGGCTCTTACTTCATTCCTTGGTATAGGAAGCTGGAAAACTGGCTGAGCTGCAAAAGTGTTCATGTGACTTTATATAGTTTATATATTTATATATGTCTACACTTACATTGTATATGTATACACAGACACATACACACACAGAGAAGCTGAAAAAAAAATATATATATATAGGTTTCTTTTGCTCCTTTATAATATTGCTGTATCTAAGCCTTTGGGTTTGAAATGGAGGACTTTTCAGTAGGGAATTTTAACAGACCTGTAAGGTTAAAGACCTGTAAGGTGGCTCAGTGATAAAGAATCTCTGCTAATACAGGAGATGCTAATTTAGGTCAGAAAGATCCCCTAGAGAGGGAAATGGCAACCCACTCCAGTATTCTTGCCTGGAAAAATCTCTAAAGGGCTACAGTCCATGGGGTCACAAAGAGTTGGACATGTCTTAGCAACTAAACCACAAAGAGGATTTGTACCTAAACCCTCTTAATTTAGGTACAAGAAATCATACAATTTAATAAATTCTGCATTTTTCTCATATTTAGATAGTAATTATGTAATAGATCATGAAGCTTTGAAATATGAAGGAAAAAAATAATTTTGTTTCTCTCATGATTTCTATAAATACATTTGATTGAAACAGAGTATCTGGTAAGTGTAATATTTTGAAAAAAAAATACTCTTCTCTAATGTAAACCTTTCTGCAATAATTTTAATAACTCCCCAAACTAGAGAGATCTGACAATTGTTCTCATGGACAAAAAAAAAAAAAAGGGGGGGGGGATTTTTCTGAAAAGTCATTTCAACAGAAGATTTAACCACAACCTCCTATCAGCATTATTTTACAGAGTCATAAATAGTTTCTTGGCAAAATCCAATCAATTTTCTTCCTTTTCCCAGTTGTATTTGCAAGTCTAATACCCTTTTCTTCATTATCTTACCTGAAGCTTTACTTTTTTTTTAACTTTGTTTTTCTTTACTAGTTCTTCTTTTTATAATCAGTTTCTATTGTACTCAGTTCCTTGCAGTATTCTCTAAACATTAAACATTTGTAAACTCATTTTCCTAAAAAAATAATGAGTAATTATTTATTGTCTGTTTTGTGTTAAATACTTAGGCAATCCATCAACTACTCCCCTGGACTTAGGTTTGTTTATATTTATGGCTCATGAATTATATGTTCTGATCAATCAGTCTGTCTCCAATTAGTTACAAGTAGATTTGAAGTGAGAAAATTAAGATCACTGAATATTTTATCAAAACCCTTTAAAATGGCTTCTGTTTTGACACAGGCAAGGAGTTAGTTCAGTGAATGTAAGAGCTTTGACTATATAATTATGTAATTTACTCAAACAGTATAGTGATTAATAATAAAATTTCTGGGATGTGAATGGGTTGCATAATATTTGCAGCAACTTCTAAGTTTTGTTTGTTTTTCAGAAATAAAAGAGAAAGGTCTTGTAAATTATGTGATGTAGTAAGCACTCTTTAAAGCCTAGGTCTAATAATGATCATCTCAATTGCCTTTATAAGTGTTATCAAGAACTCTGTCTCTATTCCTCTCTGTACTATACATACTCCAAAGTGACAATAAAATTCTCAATTTCATGTACTATCTATAAATATCTCATTCAAATTATAGAATTATACAAGTAATTAGTTATTTTTAGAGTCAAGCATTTATTAATCAAAAAATATGCACAAATACCCACGTTTAAAGTCAGGATAAATATTTAAACACAAAATACTTTGGTTTGTTCAATTTATATAAACTATCTGCTACGTCACTTCAGTCGTGTCCGACTCTGTGTGACCCCATAGACGGCAGCCCACCAGGCTCCCCCGTCCCTGGGATTCTCCAGGCAAGAACACTGGAGTGGGTTGCCATTTCCTTCTCTAATGCATGAAAGTGGAAAGTGAAAGTGAAGTCACTCAGTCTTGTCCGACTTTGAGACCCCATGGACTGCAGCCTACCAGGCTCCTCCGTTCATGGGAGTTTCCAGGCAAGAGTACTGGAGTGGGGTGCCACTGCCTTCTCCATATAAACTATAGTTTAATTAAATAAGTGTTACATAAATATGTATGGGCATTCTTAGTTAAGTTGGACTGTTTGAGACCCTATGGACTGTAGCCCACCAGGCTGCACTATACATGGGATTATCCAAGCAAGAATACTGGAGTGGATTGCCATTCCCTCCTCCAGGGGATCTTCTGGACCCAGGGACTGCATCTGCTGCACTGGCAGGTGGATTCTTTACCACTGAGCTACCTTACATCTGCAAAACTTGAGGTCACACTCACAGGTACCAGAGGTAGCATTTTCATATATCTTTTTGGGAGACACAATTTAACTGTAACACTGAATCTCTTGTTTTATTGTTCCTTCCTTCTCCCAGTCTTTCACAGCCCTTTCCTGGATGCACTATCTTATCTATACATCAAGCAGTGTGCCAACAATACCCGTAATTTTTGTTCTTCCTATTCTGTGGGATCCAGTTTAATAATCTTTTGTTGCTGCTTTTCAGTCGCTAAGTCATGCCTGATTCTTTGCAACCCCATGAACTGCAACATGCCAAGCTTCTCTGTCCTCCGCTCCCCTGGTGTGCTATGTTCTTAGTCACTTAGATCCAACTCTTTTTGATCCCATGAACTGTGGCCTGCCAGGCTCCCTTGTCCATGAAATTCTCCAGGCAAGAATACTGGAGTGTGCTACCATGCCCTCTTCCAGGGGATCTTCCCAACTCAGGGATCGAACCTAGGTCCTGCATTGCAGGCAGATTCTTTACTGTCTGGATTCTTTACTCCAACAAGCCCCTTGGAGTTTGCTCACATTTATGTCCACTGAGTCACTGATGCTATCTAACCATCTCATCTTTGGCCATCCCCTTCTCCTGGCCTCAATCTTTCCCAGCATCAGGGTCTTTTCCAATGAGTAGCTCTTCCCATCAAGTGGCAAAAGTACTGGAGCTTTAGCATCAGTCCTTCTTATGAGTATAATTTATGTCCACTGAGTCACTGATGCTATCTAACCATCTCATCTTTGGCCATCCCCTTCTCCTGGCCTCAATCTTTCCCAGCATCAGGGTCTTTTCCAATGAGTAGCTCTTCCCATCAAGTGGCAAAAGTACTGGAGCTTTAGCATCAGTCCTTCTTATGAGTATTCAGGGTTGATTTCCTTTAGGATTGACTACTTTGGTATTCTTGCAGTCCAAGGGACTCTAAAGAGTCTTTTCCAGCACCACAGTTCAAAAGCATCAATTCTTTGGCACTCAGCCTTTTTTACGGTACCATTCTCACATCTGTCCTTGACTAATGAAAATACCATAGCACTGACTCTGTGGACCTTTGTCAACAAAGTGATGTCTTTGCTTTTTAATATGCTGTCTAACTTTCCTGCCAAGGAGCAAGTGTCTTTTAATTTAATGCTGCAGTCACTGTCCACAGTGATTTTGGAGCCCAAGAAAATAAAAACTGTCATTGTTTCCACTTTTTCCACTTCTATTTGCCATGAAGTGATGGGACTGGATGCCATGGTCATAGTTTCTAAAATGTTGAGTTTTAAGCCAGCTTTTTCACTTTCCTCTTTTACCCTCATCATTTAGTAACCTTCCTACCCCCAAATCTGGCAAAAGGCCTTCTTTTCTTTTGCACATATGTGATTATAGGGTTCTGGAGTCAATTTTGAAACTTTTAAGGCAGCTACCGCTATCCAAGTGTAGTGTCAGTCTTTCACTGGATAAACACTGCCATTTGTCAATAATTCTTGATGTTATAGCTGGCCCCTCTTCTGGTCTCTACTTAGTCATTTAAAAACCTTCAGCATTTTCTATAAGTCCTCTACCATTTCAAAATAATCTTAATTCATGATTAAATCAAATACTGGTTTGTAAAGGAAAATTTGAACCTCAGAAGGTAAATTCATCCACCCCCATAGACAATTTATCTGGAAAAGCTATAACACATTTATTTCAACCCCAGAAGAATACCTATTTTTCTCTTCTAATAAGATATGCTTCCCATTGGTTTTATTGTTCTCTGGTGGTTCAAACAGTAAAGAGTCCACCTACAATGTAGGAGACCCTGGTTCAATTGCTACATTGGGAAGATCCCCTAGAGAAGGCAGTGGCAACTCACTCCAGTATTATTGCCTGGAGAATTCTCTAGATAGAGGAGCCTGGCAGGCTACAGTCCATGGAGTAACAAGGAATTGGATACGACTGGCCAGCTAACACTTTCACTTTTTTACTTTTGATTAGCAATCTCAATTTAGTTAATATTATCTTTCTTAGTGCATTATCAATCTCTGTATCTTTTGAATTTTTTCCATTAGCATAAATATTTGTGTATCCCTCCGCCGGGGTCCAGCCCCCGCAGGATCCAGGGAAACCCAAAGAAGAAACAGCGTCAGCGATTGATTTAGAGAGGGAGAGACAGATAAGAATGTTGTAGATAAGAAAATAGAGGAGAGAAGAAAAGAGGCTAATGTTCCTTGGTTTATACAGAAAATCAATAAAGTCTCAAGACAAGAGACTTGCACCGTCTACATGAGGCCACAGGTGCCTTCCTGGTCTCCTGAGGGAGTGAAGGCACAGGGCGCCTTCCCGGTCAGGTCTTAGAAACCCAGGCAGATAAGCAGACGTGGCGGATCTCTGTACTCCAGATGGAAACTAGCCTGAAAGAGAGAGTAAGAGGAAAATGACTGACACGAGGTGATCAAGCTGCTTTGATGAGCAAGATCCGTAGCTTTATTTTTAAACAGTACTTATATACCTTTTTGTACAAAGAGGGAAATGAAAGATGCAAGGTCACACAGAGTCAGCCCAACATTCCAGCATTTTGCCCTTATCGAAACCATGATTTTTTCTGCACACCTTTCCCACAAATAATGTTGTGTTCAGTATCTTCTGGCCTTGGAGGCCAGTGAACATTGTATGACCCTCTTTTGATAAAGGCTGCTTAACCAAAAAACTTATTTTCCCTCAAAGTGTTTTTTCTTTATATTTCTAATCTATGTCAGCGTCAGAAAGTGCCAAACAGAGTTACGTTTTTCACAGAGCAAAGGTGTAGCAAGTTACAAGAAAGAACCAATTAGCTCAAAAGTCTGATATGGTTAAATTCAAGGCTACACGTGTTTTTCTTACATTCTCACTATGTTAACTAATGCATTCCCAGGTGCACAGTGGATAAGAGATATGGGAACTTAGCAACAAGCATTGGCCCAATAATGAAATCCTACACCAGCACTAGCACTACTCTAACAACTTTTAACTCTTTCAAAGGCTCTGTGTTTTAGGCTTTGCGTGCTTCTCACAGTTGGGAGGCTGTAAATAATTGTATGCATAGCTGCAAGTGTCTGGATATATGTGCCAAGCAGCTAGAATGCTAACAGAGGGAGTTTGATTTGAAATATTCCTCTCATGTCCAGGAGACTTATTAGCTATAGCCCTAAGTTCATTTTCTCCAGAGAAAGGTGGTCAGGGTTAGCCCCCTGTTAACGTCAGAGGAGTTGGTGAAAGTCATGAAACAGTAAAACAGACAGATGCTGGTTTTGGGGTAGATGCTCGAGAAAGCCTAGGAGCCCCTTGAGCTCTGAAGCCTTTCTTAGCAGTTCTTGTCCACATGACCCTGTCATGGGTGGGATCTCCCGGGGCGGCTCCTGGCATCCCTCAATACCAAAAAAAAAAAAAAAAATCTTTCCTATGAGAACCTGGGCTTCTCTAGTGGCTCATTTCGTAAAGAATCTGCCAGCAGTGCAAGAGACCCAAATTGAATCCCTGGATTAAGAAGATCTCCTTGAGAAGAGAATGACAACCCACTCCACTATTCTTGCCTGGAAGAATTCCATGGATAGAGATATCTGATGGGCTACAGTCCATGGGGTTACAAAGAGTCAGACAAAAGCAAATAGCACCCTCACTTTTCATGGGATCCTAATTTTCCACCTTGCTATTCTGTTTCATTTTTTTTCCCTGTTGTTGTTGCCATTTATTTGCTCAGTCACGTCCAGCTCTTTGAGGCCCCATGGACTGCAACATGCCAGGCTTCCCTGTCCTTCACTATTTCCCAGAATTTGCTCAAACTCATGTCTATTGATTCAATGATGCCACCCAATCATCTCTTCCTCTGTCTTTCTTCTTCTTCTTTATTAACTAATGTAATAGATTGCCTGCTTCAAAGGTTTGTATACTCATTAATCCTTTTACAGTTTTGCCAGGATGATTTTTCTAAAACTCAAATATTAGGGTATCATTCCTTGGCTAGTAAAGTGTTCGGTTATTTATGAACTCACCATTGTCTACTGGTACAAACTCTAAACTTAGATTGTTATCAAGATCTAAATACTATGGAGCTTGTCTACCACTCCAAACACATGTTTCTTCACTTCTTAAAATATGCTACTTGTGTATGTATTTATATGCCCTCAACCTTAATAGTGCCTCTCCCCATTTACCCCCCTCTCCTCACAGGCATCATGTTGTACTTATCTTTTTATGTGTAGTTATTACCATAATATCTAGTGTACCATGGAGATTAATAAATGTAAAATGAATGGTAATTGAGGAAAAGAAGTCTGATGTCCATGTCATTCAAGAGGCCTTTCTAAATTTGCCCCGATTAGAACACCTGACGGTAATTGTGCTCTCTTCTAGAATTCAGACTTTCTGAGGTAGTGAAGTAATTCCTTCTTGCTAGATTTGAAGCATAAACATTTCATCGGGGTCCAGTGTCACTGTGGCTCTCATCCATTTCTTTTCCTCCCCACAATTTTCACACAGATTACTCATCCATCACTGCTGCTAGGGTGGGGACATAAAGTAAAGAACAGATATCTTTGGTTCGGTTCCATTTCACCAACTGAAACTCAAGATGCATCTTGCCATAGATCATTGTTATAAATTCTTATGTGTGGCAGTACAACTAGAACTCAGTCACATTATGGGTTAAATTTGCTTTGTAGGGAAAAGGAGCATTTGGCCTATAAAATGAACAATCATTTATTACACTGAATTCAGCTTCAAATAGCTACTACTTCTGCTGATTAAATTAGGGAAATGTCAGTTTGGGAAATGTAGCTTGAATTAATAAGCAGTTCTCCCCATCTGGCTCAAAGTGAGAGAGTCCTATAACAAGTAGACTTGTAGCACCTATTGAGGAGTCAGCCATTAGGGTACATAGTCAGAAAAACCAGAAAAGACACCGTCATTAGGATTATAGATCTTCAACACGGGCTAAATTTATTTTTGCTCAAAAAAGTGACTAATCGTTGTTTTAAAACATCTACAGTTAAGGAAATTTTGTTACAGCTCTAAAAAATGAGATTTTTTTTGGACAACTCATATATTGTCTAAATCAATAAAAAGTAGCTAATATGTGCCTAGCATTTTATAAAGGATACTCCTGGGTTTGAAACTGTTCTTATGAGAATAGGATTAACGTGCTACATTTTGCTGAACAAGTACAATATTGTAAACACTCTGTTCGTGAGGGGAATAATGAAAAGCAAGAATCTATTTTTCTGTGCACTTTTTCGATTGATGCATATGCTTTCCGGGTCTGAGAATTTGTCTAATGCTAATTAAAATCCATTCTTAGAAGCTACAGTTTTTCTCACAATAGTCAATTTAGCTCAAGGTCTTGATTCTTAAAATTAATTTAGCTGCATGGAAATTAACAAATTATTTGTTTTACCTTTTTCTCTCATACTCCATTCAAATTTTTCCTTAAATACTTGTAAAAAAATTTTTTAAAAACCTTTTCCATTTACTTCATTATTTTCTTGAAAAGTTTCCTCTTTGAAATGCTTTCTTGTTTGAGACAATTAAAACTGCTGTTAACTACCATTAATGTGCAGGTCTGGTTAGTATAAACGTTACTGACCAAAAATGTTTCTCTCTCTCTCTGTCTCGAGGTTTCTTTCTCTCCTGCCCTCCCTCTCCCCTTCCTCCTCCATTTCTCCTTCCTGTTCCTCACAACTTCTGTTATACTTACTTGGTCAAGTTCCAACCAGGTAAAATCTAACCTTCAAGACCAAATGGGGAGCTGAAGGAGCAGGTAGAAATTGCACTTTGCTGACTGGTTTCATAATCAATTCATGAGCATAATTTAGATGGGCCCCTTGGTGTGACATGGTCTTACTGCATTTTCAAGAAAAATTACTCTCATAAATCTATTATTTTATAACATCTCTGATCTGTTCTCATGTCCCACACCATCCCTGCCTCCTACCATTCAGCTACCTCCTCTTTTTCCATTAATGCTGAAACAAAAACTCTCAGAAGAGAACTTGCACACCGTTTCAATCTACCATCCATACCTCTCAGGCTATAGATCTCATTCCTTCCCACCTAATTTGGAACATTATTCCAGCAATTTGTCATTTGCAAGCTGGTGTTTCTAGCTATGAATGCTCTGCTGAGTTTCAAAAGCTTGTATTCAAATATTAGGCATTCTGTCTTCAGGTCTGACATGTCATTTTATTCTTTTGCCTACGAACAGTCTTCTTTGCTTCTTGTTATTACCTTTTCACTAAGAGTTTTGGCCAAAATCCAGAAAAGTCAAGTCATTCTTCACTGTTTCCTCTTCTTCAACAGCACCTTCCACATTAATATTAGTTCTATCTATGAAATTACTGTAATTATTTTGCAGCCTCTCTATTCTTATTTCAAGTAGTTTTTTTAATACTTAAACTTATATCTGGGTCTTACAGTGGCTCCACAATCAGTCTCTTTGCCTCCATACTAGATGTGAAGTGCGTCTTGCACATCACTGTAAGTGGTTATCAATCTAACAACAAAATATGAACAGTCACATTTCACGACTAAAATGTTTTATACTAATTCGTTATGCTATGAAGTAAGATAAATTTATGAAATAGTTCTGCCATTCTTTCTTAAAATTTTAAATTTTTATGCTCCTGTTTTCTTGCAAATTAGGAATAAAAAGAATAACTTTTAAAGGCTTCTTTTAAGGATCAAATGATATGATACATGTAAAAATCTTAAGTGCCCAGAATACACAAGCATTCTATAAATGCTAATTTGGATTATTATTATTAACCTTTTATCATATTATTCATGTTGTTATTGTTTCTAGTATTTAGTGTAGTTGACAGAACACAGTATTTCTTACAGAAATTTGGTTGTCCCAGTGAATAAACTTCGAGTTATTCTTCATTAACATTTGCATTAGCTAATTTCGAGAAATAAAGTGACCTAACGGAAACAGATAACCACGATGGTGTGATCACTCACCTAGAGTCAGACATCCTGGAATGTGAAGTGGGCCTTAAAAGACATCACTATGAACAAAGCTGGTGGAGGTGATGGAATCTCAGTTGGGCTATTTCAAATCCTGAAAGATGATGCTGTAAAAGTGCTACACTCAATATGCTAGCAAATTTGGAAAACTTAGCAGTGGCTACAGAACTGGAAATGGTCAGTTTTCATTCCAATCCTAAAGAAAGGCAATGCCAAAGAATGCTCAAACTACCCCATTATTGAACTCATCTCATACACTAGAAAAGTAATGCTCAAAATTCTCCAAGCTAGACTTCAGCAGTACATAAACCATGAACTTCCAGATGTTTAAACTGGATTTAGAAAAGTCAGAGGAACCAGAGATCAAATTGACAACATCCATTGGATCATCAAAAAAGCAAGAGAGTTCCAGAAAAACGTCTACTTCTGCTTTATTGACTATGCCAAAGCCTTTAACTATGTGGATCACAACAAACTGAAAATTCTTCAAGAGATGGGCATACCAGACTACCTTACCTGCCTCCTGAGAAATCTGTATGCAGGTTAAGAAGCAATAGTTAGAACTGGATATGGAACAACAGGCTGGTTTCAAATCTGGAAAGGAGTACATCAAGTCTGCATATTTTCACTCTGTTTATTTAACTCATATTCAGAGTACAACATGAGAAATGCCGGGCTGGATGAAGCACAAGCTGGAATTAAGATTTCCAGGAGAAATATCAACAACTTCAGATATGCAGATGACACCCCTTTTATGGCAGAAAGCGAAGAACTACAGTGCCTCTTGATGAAAGTGAAAGAGGAGAGTGAAAAAGTTGGCTTTAAACTCAACATTCAGAAAACTTAGATCATGGCATCTGGTCCCATCACTTCATGGCAAATAGATGGGAAACAGTGGAAATAGTGGCAGATTTTATTTTGGGGAGCTTAAAAACTACTGCAGGTTGTGACCAACCTAGACTGCATATTAAAAGGCAGAAACTACTTTGCCAACAAAGCCCATGTAGTCAAAGCTATGGTTTTTCTAATACTCATATATGGATGTGAGAGTTGGACTATGAAGAAACTGAACGCTAAAGAATTGAGGCTTTTGAACTGTGGTGTCGGAGAAGACTCTTTAGAGTCCCTTGGACTGCAAGGAGATTCAACCAGTCTATCCTAAAGGAAATCAGTCCTAAATATTCATTGGAAGGACTGATGTTGAAGCTGAAACTCCTATATTTTGGCCACCTGATGCAAAGATCTGAGTCATTTGAAAAGACCCTGATGCTGGAGGAAAAGGGGACAACCAAGGATGAGATGGTAGATGGCATCACTGACCTGATGGACATGAGTTTGAGTAAGCCCCGGGAGTTGGTGATGAACAGGGAAGCCTGGTGTGCTGCAGTCCATGGGGTCGCAAAGAGTCTGACAGGACTGAGCGATTGAACTTAACTGAATGGAAGCATTAAGGTGGCAGGCTGCAGCTCATTGAGTCATAAGAACTGGATCCGACTTAGCAACTAAACAACAATAACAATGGAAACAATATTGTAGAACTGAGTTCATTACAGAGCATGTGAGGAAGTGGAATCCTTTGCTCTCACTCTTTCTTACATGTTAACTGTTTCTATTCATAAGCTTAGTCCTGCTTTCTCTACTATAGCTCTGCAGCCCAACTAGCAAATACACTTGTGGGCATCAAAGGAAAATATATTAGAATGAAAATGTCTAAAGTCTTTTCCCAATCTTTGTACAAATTCACTGAATGACCAAACCTAAAAATATATAAACCATTCTGGAAGAAGATTCTGGAACTTTGAAAAAAATAGCTATGTACTGTTTAGTGAAATCGCTCAGTCATGTGCAGTTCCATGGACTGTAACCCATCAGGCTCCTCCATCAATAGGATTTTCCAGGCAAGAGTATTGGAGTCGGTTGCCATTTCATTTTCCAGATACTGCTTAGAGGACAGCAGAGATAATCAAGGGCCTAAAATCGGCATTTTATTCTGGGAAAATAGGGACTACAGTTTTATTTTTCAAATAACACTGCAAATAGTGAGCTCAACTTAAGTGTTTCTTCAAAGAGGAAAAAGAAAAATAAATAGTTTAATAAGCTTGATTTGTTGAGAGTCAGATATTATAGGATTTATTTTTGATATATCCTTACCTATCAAAATTTCTTATAATTCTTCTCTCAGTGATAGTCTATTCCAGCTATGATAGA
>SJYC01033187.1:0-12531 GCA_006408675.1 Madoqua kirkii | reverse complement strand
TTATAAGTATTATATATATTTAATTCTAAATTGATAATAATAGTATAGATATTATATATTGGTGAAATAAAAATACACATTTCTTACTACTATGACAATCCATATGTGAGCTTATACATATAAATATATATACACACATACTCATATATAGCTAGTAATATATATATGTGGGTTTCCCTGGTGGCTCAGAGGTTAAAGCGTCTGCCTCCAATGCGGAAGATCTGGGTTCAATCCCTGGGTCGGGGAGATCCCCTGGAGAAGGAAATGGCAATCCACTCCAGTATTCTTGCCTGGAGAATCCCATGGACAGAGAAGCCTAGTAGGTTACAGTCCATGGTGTTGCAAAGAGTCGGACACGACTGAGCACCTTCATCTTCTACACACTCACACATAGATTGTAATAATATTAAGAAAAAGAGGATGCCCTGAATATTAACTTATATGAATCTTGAATTCAAAAGATGCACAATCATTACCTCTGGGGAGATTATGACTAGCAAGTAAGTAGGCAGTAAAACTTTTGGACTTACAATCATTTGGAAATTCTCCAAGACATGGAAGAATTAATTCAGACAGCTATTTATATTTTGTTTTGAGAAAATCTGTTAGAAGGGAAAGAAGCTCATTATAGTGCCTGAAATATTGCCATTAGATAATATTCATAAAATTTCAACAATATTTAAGCCAATTTATATAAAATGAGGAACAAATATGATAAATTTTATCCATACAACTCTCTTCAAATTTTAATCATTTCGTAGTTTAGGCTTCTGGGAGGAAATTTATATAAAGTGATATATTTAAATAGCTATGCAAACACAATAGCTAAGTTGAGCATTTTATGAATATATTTGCATTATGTATTTAAAAATTCAAGTAGAAAAAGAGAATTCCTCTCAACACTTGGCTTATACAGTAGCATACATGACGTGGCATGCTCAGTTGTGTCCAGTTCTTTTGCAACCTAACAGACTGTAGCTTTTGCCAGGCTCCTCTGTCCAAATAATTTTCCAGGCAAGAATACTGGAATGGGTTGCCTTCCCCATTCCAGAGAATCTTCATGACCTATGGGCCATCCGTTGTCTCTTGCATCTCGTGCATTGGCAGGCAGATTCTTTACTGCTGTGCCGCATGGAAATCCCTAGCATATACAATGATGTAATCCAATTTTTATTAATATTTCCTGAGGTCCACCAAGATATTTTAACCATTATCAACTTTATTCTATAGTGATGTTCTTTTTCCTTTAAGAATAGTAATAATAATAAAAAAAGAATAGTAATCCAAAATATTATTTGAACTTAAGCACTTTCTTACAATTTTTTGCCTTTAGTCCCTACATGGGACAAACTTTGAAATAAGCAGAAACAATGTAATTGCAAAGAGGAAGAAGCTATGTACACAATTCTGTTTCAGAATGTGAACCTGAAGTAATCTTTCAAAATGAAATATGTTTCCCTATGATGGTGAAGTCCTGAAAATGTATAGAGAGTAATCCACACAGAACAAGAAAGCTCATTGGCCAGTGAGCACTATCTGTATATGCCAGTGACTAGGAACCTGAGGATCAAAGGGAAGTCCCACAGCTTCAAAGTTTACTGCACAGTGGAAGAAAATAGTAGGCAAGTGCAGATTCTTAGCTACACTATAAGGACAGGCCATGCAACCACCTGTTTTTCCTGTATCCTTTGAGTTTGGGGGAACTAACACAGAGCTTTGTACATAGCTGATTCTCCAAAATAAGTATTGATGGATAGGAACAATATTGTTCCTATACAGTTGAGAGAGCACACGTTGGACACACACCTAAGCCACAATGGAAGATAGAAAAAGATACTGTGAGGAGATGCCATCCAGATTTAATTTTCAGCCACATGAAGGAACTAGCCAAGTAAGTGGAAGGATCTAAGCAAGACAGATGTGAGTGGAGGCAACATGGCATTCAGGCAGGAGGAGCAGCAGATGAGCAGGTTCAATCCCACAAAGTTCATGGTGAATTTTAAGGCATGACTTGTGGCTAGAGTGGACTGTAGATAGTGGTGAGTGGCCAGACGTGAAAGTGGCAGTATGTGGTGACTCTGATCATGAAAGGTCATATACGCTGTGTATGAGCCGTTCAGTTTTAACTTATAAATGATGAACAACCCATGAAAGACTTAGAAAAGTGGGATTCAGACTAATATTTTGATTTTTTATAAAATCATTCTGGTATCCAACTGGAAAGGAGGAGCTGAAATGAGCAACTAATTAGGAGTTTATTTCTCTAATTATGACATGTCATGAACAGTGCCCATAGTAAAGAACAGATACTAAGAGAGAAATATTTAGATGGATTTGAAAGTTATAATTTTAGAGATGGAAGGCATAGAATTTATGCTCCAGGAAGCCATTTCACTATGTTGTGTTAGTCTCTCAATTGTGTCCAACACTTTGCAACCCTATGGACTGTAGCCAGCCCGGCTCCTCTGTCCATGGAATTCTCCAGGCAGGAATACTAGAGTGGGTTGCCTTTCCCTTCTCCAGGGGATCATCCTGACCCAGTGATTGAACCTGGGTCCCTGTATTGCAGGTGGATTCTTTTTCCTCTGAACCCCCAGGGGAAAATGACCAAATGAACTGAGATATATAGGTTACTTTGTTTAGGGCTTCCCAGGTGGCGCTAGTGGTAAAGAACCCGCCTGCCAATGCAGGAGATGTAAGAGACACAGGTTCAATCCCTGAGTCTGGAAGATCCCCTGGAGAAGGGCATGGCAACCCACTGCAGTATTCTTGCCTGGAAAATCCCATGGATAGAGGAGCCCTAGGGACAGGCTACAGTCCATAGGGTTTCAAAGAGTTGGACATACCTGAAACACTGAAGAGACATCCCCTCTCACACACATATTAAAGTATTTCATTTCATTGTTGTTTTAATTCTTTTAGATCATCAAGCCAGTCACCAGTTAAATGTTATGTAACTCTCTGCCAGATCCATAGCTTCAGCACCTATTGTTTTAAGAAATGTTATACCATGCTGTGGAATACTGTAGGAAAGTATGTAAAAAAAAAAAAAATAAAACATTTTCTCTACTTGTGTTTTAAATGGCAGCATACAATTTCAAAATATTTTTCTTACTAGACGTGGGGAATGACTTTCCCATGTGGGAGTACATGGGGAAAAGGACAGGGGGCTAGGAGAAATTAAGTGAGTCAAAAATTGTTAAAAATTGACACTACGAATCTAAAAGACAGCAGATTACTGAGTAGAACCATTGACAAGTATCCATACAGGTAGGAGGACAGGGGAGCTGACTGTGAGAAGCTGCAAAGGAGAAGCCATAGGAAAAGGATGTAGCCGCTATTAATTTACACAGGGGTTGAGATTCTGTCCTACCCAGAGCACTAATTCTTAAATAGGAAGTTAGTTTTATATGAATCTGATTAATGTAATTGGTGGGCTTTCCTGGTGGCTCAGTCAGTAAAAAATCTGCCTGCAATAAAGGAGACATGGGTTCGGTCCCTGGGTTGGAAAGATCCAGTGGAAAAGAAATGGCAACCCACTCTAGTATTCTTGCCTGGAAAATCCCATGGACAGAGTAGCCTGTCAGGTTACAGTCCACAGGGTCGCAAAGAGTCAGACACGACTTAGCAGCACCAAAGCACAACCTGATTGACATCTTGATTGTGCTGTTATAGAAAGGAAATGAGAATCTGTAAGTATTTTGTTACACTTTAGTGTAAAGTGGATAACAGAGATTAAGTCAATCTTATTCTCTTAACGGCAGAATATTTTCACAATTTATGTTTGATTCCTCGCCTCTTCATGTATTAGTTTATAGATTTGGGCAAAATGACAGGTTACAGTCCACAGGGTCGCAAAGAGTCAGACACGACTTAGCAGCACCAAAGCACAACCTGATTGACATCTTGATTGTGCTGTTATAGAAAGGAAATGAGAATCTGTAAGTATTTTGTTACACTTTAGTGTAAAGTGGATAACAGAGATTAAGTCAATCTTATTCTCTTAACGGCAGAATATTTTCACAATTTATGTTTGATTCCTCGCCTCTTCATGTATTAGTTTATAGATTTGGGCAAAATGTTTGAACTCTTTTAAGCTCTATCATAAACTAATGATCATAGGACAGACTTTATTTTGTTTTCATGAGGATAAAATGAAATAGTTCGTATAGGTGGCTTAGTACTTTCTACTGGATATAATGCATAGGTTTAGTCTTATCATGATTTTTCATCCATTTACTATTTTAGGTGCTTAAGAAACAGCCCTGCTTTAATACAGAAGTCTATGCCTTCATGGTGCTTAACTTCTGCTGAGTAAAATCATACTCATTGTCCTGTTTTAGCTTTCATAATGTTTTTCATCTCTGAAATTCTATATACAGTATTCCAACATACTGGGTTGGCCAAAAAGTTTGTTCAGGGTTTTCTGTAATATGTTAAGGGCAAACACAAGCAAAATTTTTGTCAGCCCAATATGTAGAATTATTGCTTAGGTAATAATTCCAATTAGCAGAACAGTGCTTGTTTTTCTGTTAAAAACTGTTATGAGAGTAAGTCTTTGTAACTAAGAGAAAGGAAAACTAGATAAAACAGCATTTCAGAAAACTGATGAATTTCTTCCATTTTTTTCAATGTATCCAATATCACTAAAGCCTTCTGTAGTAGCTCTATTTCTTACCATTTTCTACTTTACAGGAAGAATGTGAATTGTGATGTAGATCAAGAATTATTAAGCAGAACAGACTTAAACATATTCTAGTGTTACAGCACATTAGTCAGTGTTATCACAAAAAAGAAGAAAAATGAATCATGTAAAAAGTAATTGTACTAGGCCTATTCATTTCTAGTCTTTGGCCTATCCAGCAATATCTAGGCAACTAGCACATTTAGAAAACACTGAGTAAAAGACTAGAATAATACTTGATTGTACTAATCTTCCTACAAAATGCCATCTGTGAGTCCCCATACATTTTTCCATGCAATGATTCAGTGATTTGTTTATGAATTTGCCTTGCGATGTTGAAGGAGTATATTTAATAAGAACATCTTATGCTAAGTCAGGGAAAATGAAATGCTTCATTAGAGAATGTCAGACTGGAAAAAAAGATACAATGACAGAGATGAGATCATTGAAAATTATACTAGGAATGAATAAGCTTTAAATCATGGTGGTTAAAGTAAAATTTTAATTAATTTTACCTATTTTAAACAAAAAGAAGCCTATTATTTCCTATAGATTATATATGTTACCCCAAGAATGCTTAAAAGTAGCAAATTTTTCAATAAATAAATTACATGCTAGTATCTTTCAGGAAATACTCAGGAAAATATTGACAAGTTAAATCCAACAATATATAAAAGGAATTATACAACACAATTAAGTGCAAGTTATCCCAGATATACAAGATTGGTTTGACATTGGAAACATAATTAATTTACTCTATCACATTAACAGACTAAAAAAGGAAAATCATGTGATAATATCAACAGATGAAACAAAAAAATCTGATGAATTTGAGAATAATTAATAAGAAAAAATCTTAATAAAATAGAGATAGAAGAAAACTTTCTCAAAACTGGCAAAGAGTAACTACAAAAAATGCACAGCTGACATCATACTGAATAATAAGAAACTCAGACCTTTCCCACTTGTACCTATCAGGTACAAGATAAAGATATTCTAGTATAATAAAAAAAGAGAGAGACAGTGGAGAGGAGAAGGGAGGGAGGGAAAGGAAAGAGAAGGGAAGAGAGAGAAAGAAGAGTGGGGAGAAAAGAATTGGGAAGGTAGAAATAAACTGATTTGTTCACAGATGACATGACTGTTTATATAGAAAAAAATGTTTTTTAATCAAAACAAACAAACAAAAAACTCCTGGAATTAATAAATGATTATACCAAAGTTGCAAGATCCAAGGTCAGGGCAAAAAAGTCAACCACTTTCCCATATACCAGCAACAGATGAGATTTGAAATTAAAAACAATCTCATTTATATTAGAAACTTAATATAAATAAATAAATACATGTGCACATGTGCGCTAAGTCACTTCAGTTGTATCCAACTCTTTGCAGCTCCATGGACTACCGCCCACCAGGATCCTCTGTCCATGGGATTCTCCAGGCAAGAATACTGGAGTGGGTTACTATGTCCTGCTTCAGGGAATCTTCTTGACACAGAGACCAAAACCCATCTTTTGCATCTTCTGCCAGCAAAGGTCCATATAATCAAAGCTATGGTTCTTCCAGTAGTCATGCACAGATGTGAAAGTTGGACCATAAAAAAGGCTTAGTGCCAAAGAATTGATGCTTTTGAACTGTGGTGCTGGAGAAGACTCTTGAGAGTCCCTTGGACATCAAGGATATCCAACCAGTCCATTCTGAAGGAAATTAGTCCTAAATATTCATTGGAAGGACTGATGCTAAAGTTGAAGCTCCAATACACTGGCCCCCTGATGTGAAGAGCTGACTCATTGGAAAAGATACTAATGCTGGGAAAGATTGAGGGCAGGAGCAGAAGGCAACAACACAGGATGAGATGGTTGGATGACATCATCAACTCAATGTCCATGAGGTTGAGCAAATTCCAGGAGACAGTGAAGATAGTGAAGAACTGGGAAGCCTGACTTACTGCAGTCCATGGGGTCACAAAAAGTCAGACTGAACAACAACAAAAGACCCAGAATAGGCAACACAGTGTTGAGGAACACTTGACTTCAAGACCCACTGAAAATCAACATTAAACAATACAAGGTGGAATTGGCAAAAGTATAGACAAATAGATCAGAGGAACTGAATAGAGAGCCTAGAATATAGATCTTCCTAATCTGTTAAATAAGGAGTTTATGATCTGAGCCACAGTCAGCTCCCGGTCTTATTTTTGCTGACTGTATAGAGCTTCTCCATCTTTGGCTGCAAAGAATATAATCAATCTGATTTTGATGTTGACCATCTGGTGATGTCCATGTGTAGAGTCTTCTCTTGTGTTATTGGAAGACGGTGTTTGCTATGACCAGTGTGTTCTCCTGGCAAAACTCTATTAGCCTTTGCCCTGCTTTATTCTGTATTCCAAGGCCAAATTTGCCTGTTACTCCAGGTGTTTCTTGCCTTCCTACTTTTGCATTCCAGTTCCCTATAATGAGAAGGACATCTGTTTTGGGTTGTTAGTTCTAAAAGGTCTTGTAGGTCTTCATAGGACCATTCAACTTTAGCTTCTTCAGCATTACTGGTTGGGGCATAGGCTTGTATTACTAGTCAAGGCTATGGTTTCTCCAGTAGTCTTGTATGGTTGTGAGAGTTGGACTGTGAAGAAAGCTGAGTGCTGAAGAATTGATGCTTTAAACTGTGGTGTTGGAGAAGACTCTTGAGAGTCCAACCAGTCCATTCTAAAGGTGTTCAGCCCTAGGATTTCTTTGAAAGGAATGATGCTAAAGCTGAAACTCCAGTACTTTGGCCACCTCATGCCAAGAGCTGACTCATTGGAAAAGACTCTGATGCTGGGAAGGACTGGGGGCAGGAGGAGAAGGGGACGACCGAGGATGAGATGGCTGGATGGCATCACCAACTCGATGGATGTGAGTTTGAGTGAACTCCGGGAGTTGATGATGAACAGGGAGGCCTGGCGTGCTGCAGTTCATGGGGTTGCAAAGAGTTGGACACGAGTAAGTGACTGAACTGAACTGAGTCTGTCAAAGCTGATCTTTGACAAAGGAAAAAGACAATAAAATGGAGCAAAGTCAGACATTTCACAAATAGTGCTGAAACAACTGGACATCCATTCAGGAGAAAACTTAGATATACATCAGTATGGTGATGACTTTTAGACACAATACCAAAGACACAATTCATAAAATTATTAATTATAATTTGGAATTATTAAAACAAAACAATTTCTGCTTTACAAAAGACAATAATAAAACAATAACAAAAATAACAGACATGGAGAAAATATTTGTAAAAGACACATCTGATAAAGGACTGAAGTACAAGGAACTCTTAAAGCTCAAATAAGAAAATTAGCAATGAGTAAGTGACTGAACTGAACTGAGTCTGTCAAAGCTGATCTTTGACAAAGGAAAAAGACAATAAAATGGAGCAAAGTCAGACATTTCACAAATAGTGCTGAAACAACTGGACATCCATTCAGGAGAAAACTTAGATATACATCAGTATGGTGATGACTTTTAGACACAATACCAAAGACACAATTCATAAAATTATTAATTATAATTTGGAATTATTAAAACAAAACAATTTCTGCTTTACAAAAGACAATAATAAAACAATAACAAAAATAACAGACATGGAGAAAATATTTGTAAAAGACACATCTGATAAAGGACTGAAGTACAAGGAACTCTTAAAGCTCAAATAAGAAAATTAGCAATATGATTAAAGGATGGGCCAAAGAGCTTAACAGACACTTCATCAAAGAAGATATGTGAAAGAAAGTGAAAGTGAAAGTTGTCAGTTGTGTCCCACTCTTTGCAATCCAATGGATGATACATTTCATGGAATTCTCCAGGCCAGAATACTGGAATGGGTAGCCTTTCCCTTCTTCAGGGGATCTTCCCAACCCAGGTATCAAATCAAGGTCTCCCTCATTGCAGGTGGATTCTTTATACACTGAGCCACAAAGGAAGTCTAAGGATATGTAGTTGACAAACGTAAATAAGAAAAGATAACCCATAGCATATGGCACTAAGAAAATACAAATTAAAACAGCAATGAAATAGTAATACACAGACATACTGTTTATTCCCTTGCAAGGGAAAGCAAGTAAATTCCAGAAAAATTATCTACATCTGTTTCGTTGACTACACTAAAGCCTTTGACTATGTGGATCATAACAAACTGTGGAAAGCTCTTAAAGAGATGGGATTATCACACCATCTTACTTATCACCCAAGAAACATTTATGTGGGCCAAGAAACAACAGTTAGAACCCTGTATGAAACAACTGATTGGTACAAGATTGAGAAAAGAGTACCACAGGGCTGTCTGCTGTCATGCTGACTGTTTAACCTAAATATCGTGAGCAATCATGAGCAATGCTGGGCTGGATGAGTTACAAGTTGGACTCAAGACAGGTGGGAGAAATATCAACAACCTCAGATATACAGATGATACGACTCTAGTGGCAGAAAGTGAAGAGGAACTGAAGAGCCTCTTGATGAGGGTGAAGGAAGAGAGTGAAAGAGCCAGCTTACAACTAAATATTTAAAAAAAAAAAAAAAAAACTAAGATCATGGCATCTGGCCCCATTACTTCATGGCAAATAGAAGGGGAAATGTGGTAGTAAGGACAGATTTTCTCTTATTGGGTTCAAAAATCATTGTTGGATGGTGACTCCAGCCTTGAAATCAGAGAATGATTGCTTCTTAGCAGGAAAGCTATGACAAACCTAGACAGTGTGTTGGAAAACAGAGACATTACTCTGCTGACAAAGGTCTGTATAGTCAAGATAATAGTTTTCTGAGTGGTCACGTACAGTTGTGAGAGCTGGATCATAAAGAAGGCAGAATGCCAAAGAATTCATGCATTTGATCTGTGGTGCTGGAAAAGGCTCTGGAAAGTCCTCTGGACAGCAAGGAGACCAGACCAGTCAATCTTAAGGGAAATCAATCCTGAATACTCATTGGAAGAAATAATATTGAAGCTGAATCTCCAGTATTTTGGTCATCAGATGCACCCACTCCAGTGTTCTTGCCTGGAGAATCCCAGGGACGGCGGCTCTGCCGTCTATGGGGTTGCACAGAGTTGGACACTACTGAAGCGAGTTAGCAGCAGCAGCAGCAGCAGCAGCAGCAGCAGATGCTAACAGCCAACTCCTTGGTAAAGCTCCCAATGCTGGGAAAAACTGAGGGCAGAAGGAGAAGAGGACATCAGAGGATGGGATGGCTGATGGAATCATTGATGTAATGGTCAGGAACTTGGACAAACTTTGGGAGATGGTAAGGGACAGTGAGGTCTGGCGTGCAGCAGTCCATGGAATCACAAAGAGTTGGGCATGACTGGGCGTCTGAACAACAAAATCTGTGTTTATTACACTTTGCGTATATTATATTCTTTAATACAGATTGAAGGTTCATGGCAACTCTGTGTTCAGCAAGTCTATCAATAACATTTTTTCAATAGCTTTTGTTCACCATGTGTCTCTATGTCATGTTTTGGTAATTCTCACACTATTTCACTTTTTCACTATTATAATATTTGTTACAGTAATCTCTGGTCAGTGATTTTTGATGTTACTAATGATTTTGGTATATTTTAGCAATAAAGTATTTTTTAAGTATTTACATGGCTTCTTATTCATAATTCTGTTGAAAAATTAATAGGCTGAGTTGTACTAACATAATATTTGTATGCACTAATAATAGAAAAAAATCCATATCTCTCATTTTATTGTAACATTTGCTATATTGTGGTGGTCTGCAGTCAAACTCACAATATCCCTGAGGTATACTGTACACAATTATTGGAATGGCCAAAATTCAGAACACTGACAGTCACACCAAATGCTAACAAGGATACAGAACAATAAGAACCTTCATTCATTGCTAGTGGGTATGTGAAATGACAGAGTCACTTTGGAAGACTTTCTGGTGGTTTCTTACAAAGCTAAACATATTCTTACCATGCTGTCTAACAGTTGCACTCATTGGTATTTACTTAAATGAATTGAAAATTTGTGTTCACATAAAAGCATGCACATGGATGTTATAGCAGCTTTATGCACAATTGCCAAAAACTTGGATGCAATCAAAAGATGTCCTTGAGTAGATGAATGATAATTAAACTGTGGAACATCTCAAACTCACAATATCCCTGAGGTATACTGTACACAATTATTGGAATGGCCAAAATTCAGAACACTGACAGTCACACCAAATGCTAACAAGGATACAGAACAATAAGAACCTTCATTCATTGCTAGTGGGTATGTGAAATGACAGAGTCACTTTGGAAGACTTTCTGGTGGTTTCTTACAAAGCTAAACATATTCTTACCATGCTGTCTAACAGTTGCACTCATTGGTATTTACTTAAATGAATTGAAAATTTGTGTTCACATAAAAGCATGCACATGGATGTTATAGCAGCTTTATGCACAATTGCCAAAAACTTGGATGCAATCAAAAGATGTCCTTGAGTAGATGAATGATAATTAAACTGTGGAACATCCAGACAATAGAACATTGTCCAGCACTAAAAAGAAATGAGCTATCAACCTATGAAAAGACAGAGGAATATTAAATAGTAATCTGAAAGGGTTATATACTGTATGATTCCAACTCTATGACATGACATTGTAGAAAAAGCAAAAGTATGGAAACAGTAAAAATTTAGTGGTTTTCAGGAATTGGGATGGTGAGGAATGAATAATTGAAGTACAGAGGATTTGAGGGGCATTGAAAATACTCTTTATGATACCAAAATAATAGATTATGTGTCTACAACATATCTAACAAGAGTGAACCCTAATAAACTATGGACTTGGGTGATGAAATACGTCAACATGCCTCATCAATTGTAGTAAACATACAACTCTGGTCAGAGATATTGATCATAGGAGAGGCTATGTGGAGGCAGGAAGCATATGGGAAATCTCTATGCCTTCCCTTCAGTTTTCCCATGACCTAAATGTGCCTTTAAGCAGTAGCCTTAATGTTTTAAATGCTATCTGCAGTGGAGGCTTTATTAATTCATGCCTATAATACTAACTTAGTTCTATTTTTAATGTCCTTAATAATTATAGTTTCTACCATTATGAGCGTAAGCCCTCACTAGTGCACCATGGAACAGAAAACTATTGCACAAAATCTGAAGGTGTGCTCCATTTTCTTCTTGAAGGGCATATGCATGGTAAAACTGAGCTGTATGACCAGAAACGCCTCATTTCAAATCTCAGTTTGGTAATTTGTTTAACTGAGGTTAATGTCCTCATTTATAAAAATGTAATAAGTAGTAAGATACCTGTAAAGAATATAATGCATATAAATCCAACTTATTCATTTTTGCCAATAATATTTAATAAATGCATCACAATTTAAAACATTTGAAATCTACTAAAAACTCAAACTATTATTTGTTGAATGCATGAATAAAATTTACACCTATGTCAACCACTGGTTGTCAATGTGAAGATATCACTGAATAAATTAGTGACATGTTGAAAAGAAGGTCAGTGAAAATGGGGCAGAAAGGACGCAGATTAAGTTGTTCAGTAGTTATCCATGAAAGACGCTTAGTTCGTGTCTTATTGACTCATGCACTGTGATTTTTCTCAGCTGTTCAAATCTGCTCTAATGTGGTTCGTTAACTCCATGCACAATAGAGAACTCCATCACTTCCAAAAATAATGTTTTCTTTTGTGATGGCAGTTTTGCCTATAAACAATATTTAGTCTGGAAATACAAAGAACTATTATACATTTCTTCTTTTGATCTACATATAAGGAAGACAAAAACAAAACAAAAATTCAACATGAACTGTATATAATAAGAATAGCATGGATTTATTCTGTCTATTACA
>SJYC01033185.1:0-10824 GCA_006408675.1 Madoqua kirkii | reverse complement strand
GCTGAAGCACAAAACATATGGTGAAAAAATGTTGGGAAATACACAAAATAGAATTAGAAGTGCCAACATATAAGTAAAGGAATTTCCAGAAAGAGATAATGTGTGAAAAGCAATATTTAAAGTTATAATTGCAGAAGAGTCCCCAAAATAGATAAAATAATAAATTCTCAAGTTAAAGAATCAAATGTTATCTTCACTAGAAAACAAAAGCAAGAGAGTCACATCTACACATATTATAAAACTGAATAAGTCTGCAAAATAAGAGAATATTCAAGAGAAATTATATATCATTTTTAAAGATATTAGAATTTTAACAATAGCTGACTTCTCAAGAAATAGAATCCTTAATACTCAGTATCTTCAAATGTCTGAGGAAAGTAACAATCAGTCGGAAATGCGGTATCTGGAAGATAGTGGACAGAAATTCTCTTTCCTTTAGTAATTTACTGAATAGTGAAGAGTGGAGAGTACACAACAATGTTCCCAGTTAAAGCTAAGCTTGGTGAAGACCGGAGGAATATATTTGTGTATTTTTTGTGCTCTTGTATTCACTGCAAGCCCTGAAACTAACATGTGCCTTATTGATAGTCAATTCTCGTAAGTAAGTATTGATGGGAAGTGGGAACAGAAGAGGAAAAAAGATGGTGAGGGCAAAATAAAAACATTCTTTTAAAAGATCTAAAAAATATATTAAGATCTTTATTCAAAAGCCATATAAATGTATACTATAGTTGGTAATAACACAGAAAGAAAAAATGAACACAAGGTAATGGTAAGCAAATAAATTAGCAAACAATTTGACTACAAAATAAAAGATATATATATATATATATATATATATAAAACCAAAACAACCATACTGATTAGTAGCAGGACATTTTAAAGTTAGATGTCATTTTCATACCAACCTACATGAAATAGGTAGTTCTTTTGCTTTTCTGGTTCTTGGAATATGCTAAAGCAGGGCAAGACACTGAAGTAACTTGAGATTTAGTTGACTACAATTTGCAAATTTTAATTTACTAGTAACTAAAGTAATAGAAGGAGATCACTCCTGGGTGTTTTTGGAAGGAATGATGCTAAAGCTGAAACTCCAGTACTTTGGCCACCTCATGTGAAGAGTTGACTCATTGGAAAAGACTGCTGCTGGGAGGGATTGGGGGCAGGAAGAGAAGGGGACGACAGAGGATGAGTTGGCTGGATGGCATCACCAACTCGATGGATGTGAGTTCGAGTGAACTCCAGGAGTTAGTGATGGACAGGGAGGCCTGGTTTGCTGAGTTCATGGGGTCACAAAGAGTCAGACACGACTGAGAGACTGAGCTGAACTGAAAGTAATAAAGTCACTGAGCTTCCCTGGTGGCTCAACAGTAACAAATTTGCCTGCAATGCAGGAGTCTCAGGTTCAGTACCTGGGACAGGAAGATCCAGTGGAGGAGGGCAGGGAAACCTATTCTAGTATTCTTGCCCAGGAAATTCCACTGATAAAGAAACCTGGTGGGCTATGATCCATGGGGTGCCAAAGAGCTGGACACAACTGAAATGACTGAACATACATGTAAAGTAGTAGAAAATATGTAAATCCCAAGTGAATAAAGACAATATAAAACATGAAGATGGAGGACGGTGAGTACATGCTGACCACAAGCAAGGATGCCTTAGTCAGGTTGGGGCAGAAGGTTGAGATTCTGGAGATATCACCCTGACATAGAAATATCAATTAATCAGAAGAAAGTCACACACCCTAAAGCCCTCAAGCCCTCATCCCAGATTTTGCCTTTAAAAACCCTTTCCTAGAAACCATCAAGGAGTGGTCTTTTGAGTGTGAGATGCCCCTTTTGCTTGCTTGATGCCTTGCAGTAAAGCTTTCTTAGCTGCAAATTGACATTTCGGTTTGTTTGTCCTCACTGTTGCACACACAAACTTGGATGTGACAACAAGATGACTATTCTGAAAAAGTCAAAAGATAGTAAGAGTTGGCAAGATAGGGAAGAAAGGAAACCTTTGTGCACTGTTGGATGGAAATGTAATTAGTATGTGCATGTGTGCATGCTAAGTGATTTCAGTGGTGTCCAACTCTACATGATCCTTTGGACTGTAGCTCAAAAGGCTCCTCTGTCATTGGGATTCTCCAGGCTAAAATACTGAAGTGCATTGCATGTCTTCCTCCAGGGATATTCCTGACTCAGGGATTGAACACGAATATCTTATGTCTTCTGCATTAGCAGGTAGGCTCTTTACCACTAGCACCACCTAGGAAGCCCCATAATTGGTATACCCATTATGAAAAATAATATGAAAATTCCTTAAGAAATTAAAAATAGAGCTAGCATGTGATTTAGAAATTCTACTTCTGAGTATATATCCCCAAGTACAAAATCATTAACTTGAAAATATTTCTGTTCTTTCACGGTGATTATAGTATTTACATCAGCTATTACATGGAAACAATCTAGATGTACATCAGCAAATGAGGAAAAATGGTGTGTGTGTGCATGTGTGCACATTATGCAATGAAATGGGACTTAATATACAGAAAAGAATTTATTATTCCACTTTGAAAAAGTAAGAAATCCTGTCATTTGCAAAGACATATATAAGCCTGTAGGATAGTAGTCTTGTATAGATGTGAGACTATAGAAGAAAGCTTTTCTTTAGACTATAAAGAAAGCTAAGCACTGAAGAATTATGCTTTTGAACTGTGTTGTTGGAGAAGACTCTTGAGAGTCCCTTGGACTGCAAAGAGATCCAAGCAGTCAATCCTAAAGGAAATCAGTCCTGAATATTCTTTGGGAGAACTGATGCTGAAGCTAAAGCTCCAATACTTTGGCCACCAGATGCAAAGAACTGACTCCTTAGAAAAGACCCTGATGCTGGGAAAAATTGAAGTCAGGAAAAGAAGGGTACAACAGATGATGAGATGATTGGATGGCATCATCGACTCAATGGACATGAGTTTGAATGAGCTCTGGAAGTTGGTGGACTGTGCTACATCCATAGGGTCGCAAAGAGTCAGACATAACTGAATGACTGAATTGAACTGAACCGAGGACATATTGACAAGTGAAACTGGCTCAGCACAAAATGATAAATGCTGTATAATTTCACTTACATGTGGAAGCTGAAAATATCAAACTCATATGCAAGTAGAAAGTAGAATGGTGGTTACCAGTGTTGGGGGCATGTGTAATTTTCTCAGTTCTGTCTCATCACAACAAATATTTGAAGCAGTGGACCAGCATTACAGCCCTCAAACAGACGGTGTCACAGCTCTCGGACAGATCAATGTCACAGCTCTGTGTTACAGCTCAGTTTTATTTAGCAAATAAAGGAAAATATATCCTCAAGGTGTGAGGGCATGCTGACCCAAAAGATGAGAAGAGAAGAGAGAGAGAGATCTCCAGCCCTTTGGCTCCTCTTTCTATATATTTTTTCTCCTTCCCCTGGGTCTGCTGTATGTAAATTGGGCTAGCCAGGAGTGCCGTTTGTTCTACCTGAGGTCCTCATTCTGGTCCTCGGACCTTCCTTTGTTCTATTTTTGTGGAATTTTCCCTTCCTTGTCTTTTAGCCACTGCCATCCTGGACTCCTTTTTCCTATTCTAACTACCTAACATTCCCCTTAAGAGATGGGAGGCCCCGTTCTTTGGGAATAGGGGCATCAAAGTCTCTCTGGCTGCTTCCTGCTGAACTGGTGCGGCGAGGGGCCTTGAGTCTCCCCCTCTTGCTAGTCTCAGGCCTCAGCGTCCTTATAGCACTGTCCATCTAAGGGTGAGTGATATTTTCTGTGGTTGGCTATAGTTCTATATATCCTTGTTGAACTGGGACTGCATGCTGCAGCTTGTTGACCTGGGCAGAGACAAAATGGGTTAGATAATTGATAATACATGGAGGAACCACAAGCAGCAACAATATGGTATAACAAGGACAAGTAGGGGCATTAGCCAACTCCAAATTTCCATCACCAGGATGGCTCAAGTCCCTCCTTGTTCAGGGATCAGAAGATCTATCTCCTGTCTGTTTTAGAGTATAACTCCTGCAAAGCTATGTTGGCTCTTTAGAGCTGTCCTGAGAAATCTTATCCCCAGAAACTAGATTTTGGGGGTGTTCATTAGAATGGCACTCATTTGTCATTCTGAATAGGTATCTGAGATTTCCCACGGGGTCACAGGTTTATTGAGTGTCCTCTTCTGTTTTTTCCCTATGGCTTGACTCTTGCTTGAATAGTGAATCTAGGAGTCATGCTGGTAACTTGACTGCTGTGAGGGTAGAAAGTATTACAAGGGGTTGTATTCCATATGTCTTTCCAGACTTATTTAGGACTTGAGTCCATGGAGCATATAGTGGTGACACCTTAGAATCTTTTGGGTCCTGGTTCACACCCCACAACATATATCCTGTTGGAATTGACCAATAGCCATAGTATAAGACTGGAGGGTCTGAGCCTCTGGATCTAGGAAGAGGTCATTGACATAAACGAAAGGTCTCCCATATAGCATCTCATAAGGATTAAGACCAACCTGTTTCTTAGGGGTAATACGGGTGCAGAGGAGTGCTATTGGTAAAGCATCCTTCTGTCCCAGGGAGGTCTCCTGGGTTATCTTTTTTTAATCACTGATTTTAAGAATTGGTCGGCTTTTTCTACTTTTCTTGAAGACTGAGGACTCCAGGCACAATGGAGATAATAAGTAATGTCCCATTGTCACTTTGTAATGACCTGGGCAGACCAAACCTCGGAATGATGTCACGGAGCAGTTTTTTACCACCTCCTCAGGTTTCTTAGTCCAGGTTGGAAAGCCTTCAATCCATAACCCCATGATGTATCTATCATAACTAATAGGTATTTATACCCTTGAGAAACTGGCATCTGGGTGAAGTCTATCTGCCAGTCCTCTCCTGGGTAGGTCCCATGTTGCTGGGCAGGCTGGGCCAATTGTGGTCTTTGAGCTCCTTAGGGGTTGTTTAATTGGCAAGCGTGACAGGAGAAGACCACTTGCCTTATAGTCATTTGGAGGGCTGTTCCTCTGAGGGATCTTTCTAGTAATCTTTGGGGGGCCTTCTCCCCTAAATGAGTGGTGGCTTGCAAGGAGTTAACCAACTTCCACTGGAGGTTCCCAGGCAGAAAAAGGCGTCCCTCCTTTTGGAACCACCCCTATGATCTTCTTGAAAGCCCTCATTCTTAGCTTTAAGAGTCTCACCTTCAGTATATGAAGGAGTTTCTGGCAAATTAGTCTGGAACTAAGGTGGCGACCCCTGGTGGTGGTCATTGTTCTGTAATGCTGCTTTCTTAGCTGCCTGATCAGCTGCTTGGCTCCCTTGTGCCACTTCCATACCCCCTTTTTGGTGTCCTTAATAGTGGGAGACTGAAACCTCAGCAGGTAGATGGACCGCCTCCAAGAGTCTAAGGATTTGATCACCATATTTGATTGGGGACCCTCGGGTGGTCACTTGTCCTCTTTCTTTCCAAATAGCAGCATGTGCATGTAGCACCTGAAAGACATACTTGGAGTCACTGTAAATGGCTAATCTTTTTCCTTTTCCCAGCTCTAAAATTCAAATCAGGGCTGTGAGCTCAGCTAATTGGGCTGAAGTACCTAGTAGCAAAGTCCAGATTGGTAAACTTTTGGAGGGCCTCTTTTAGCCTCTGCAGAAAGGCAGTGGGGTTCTCGTTGTCTCCTGAGTATTGCTGAGACCCGGGCACAGCTGATTACTTTTGCTGGGCTGCTTTCAGTCCTGCCTTCACACAGATCAGAAAGTGATCCCTTTCCCAGGGATCATGCTCACTGTCATTATAATTCCAGTGAGCATCTGAGGAGGGACTGCAGTTTCCCCTACTGGGTATTTATCGCTTGACATGTGAGGCCCCGTTGCATACTTTCGGGCTTCCTTTAAGACCCTAGGATGCTCAGGGTCAGATAAAGTTTGACTAAATATGACCATGATATCCCTCCATGTTAAGTCAAAGGCCAAGGTAATGTGTTGGAATGTATCTACATATTTGCCTGGGTCATCTGTACAGTTTTCTAGGTCTTGTTTGATCTGTCTTAGTTCTAAGAGGGAGAAAGGCTTATGGACCCGAGTTGGTCCAAATGCTCCTGTAGTTTCGACTAAGGGACATACTCGTGTGGGCTTTTGTGGAGGGGATGCTCCCGGATATGAGGGGCATATTTGCATACAAGGAAGGAGCCCCAGGCAACTTGGGAGCTGTTGGAGATCAGCCTTCAGGGGTGGAAGGGGGTCGGTTCCTACTCTTGGTTGCCTGTGCCTAACACCATTTGCCCAGTAGGCATACAATAATCCTGTACTTAAAACAGAGTTCCTTCATATCTCTCAGTTGGAAAAATACTTGGACATAGGAGATCTCTGTCCATTTCCCTTGTCTTTTGCAGAATAATTCTAGCTGCAGGATGGTATTGAAATTTAAACTCCCATCCTCAGGCCAGTGTTCCTTGTCCCCCAGAGGATATTGTGGCCACACAGTGGCACAAAAGAATTTTAAGTGACTTCTTCTTGGAGTTAGAGGCTCGAACAGCTTCTAGTTATCAAGGATGCATCTCAAGGGCGTCTGTCAGGAAGTGGATTGGTTATTTCCCATGAAAGACAGTCATGACAGGGAGAAAAAGAAAAGAGAAAGAAAGGAAAAGAAAAAAAAATTAATAGGCTTCCTTCAATTTCCATAGGTGGACTTCCTTAAGGGGTGAGCCTTTCTGAGGCTTATCCTACCCAGTACTGTTTCAACCTGAGAACCAGGCGTTCCTGGGTCAGAGTGCAGATCCCCAGGAAAGCGGAGGCTTGGCAGCCTCCTGGAGAGTGAATCCCTGGGCAGGTCGAGGTAGGTCGGCCTCCTGAGAACTGTGTCCCTGGGCAGGTCGAGGTGTGATGATCTCCTGGGATGCCTAGACTGGCGGATCCCCAAGCAGGTTGAGGCATGACAATTTTTTGAGGACCAGATCCATAGGCAGGTCGACCTCCTGGGACCCCCGGACTGGAGTTGGGCATCCCCAAGGTCTCCAGTGTGACCAGTGCTGGGTAGAATTAAGGGGTTGTAATCTTAACTCATTGCCAGTTGGTTCACTGCAGATGGTAATAGGCATCACGATGTAAAGCAATCCAAGGCTGTGCCCTGAGACTGGAAACCTGGTGAAACAGTCATAAGACTTATCCTCTTACAGCTCTAAGGAAATGTAAGTCACTGATTTCCTCCCCTAGTCCTCCATAAGAACAGCTTAGGGTGTTTCCAATGGTAAACATTTCATTATCATAGACCCACTTTCGGTAATAACAGAAGTAATGACGAAAGAGTGGGTTACCTGGTCCTGTTAGAGGAATTAAGAGCATTTTAATAATAAGTGGGGTGGAGCAATGTTGCCTACAAGGGGGAAGGGTCCTGGTTGTAGGAGTTAGTAATTAGCTTAAGAACAAATTGATAAGAGGCAACAGACCAGATGATCAGATGTTCCATAAAAGTGGAGTGGAGATTTGATTTGGCGGGGCAGGGTTGGGGGTGGGGGGTATGTTTGTATCTTTAGGAGAAGGGTGATAAGGGTTTGGGTCCAATTGGCCTGCAAGGCTAACTTCCAAAGTGGCAAACATTATCCTTGAAAGCTCAATTGCCTTTGAAGAGATGGCAACAGATGGACTTCTCACAGGCATTGTGTGCCTGTCTCCCACCCTAGCAGGTCCACTGAGAGATGCTGTTGTTGCACATGTTGTAAGAAACATGGAAGATGAATGCCTGAATATCTAGAGGGATTGGATATTATATAGTATTTCCCTCTCAAGGGCCAGCTATTTTCTAGTTGTTCTTCCAGAAGATTATAGAGGCAACATTGTGGGCCTGGATGGGGCTCAGGAGAAGAGCATGAAACAGGAGAGAAGGGGCAGGGCACAGCTTTTGAAAGAATGACATAGCACAAGGGCATAACATAAACCAATTAAAGTCAATTGGGTCCAAGATGACAAATCAAATTCAACTAAACCTTGATCCCCAATCTGCAAGCTAGATGACACCCAGATGGCACCCAGGGGGCAGCACAGTTCCAAGGTACTGTCAAAAGACAGAGGAGTGAGTAGTTCTCCAATGGTTGGGATGATTCTCCCACTCATTAGCATATGAATTCACCCAGCTAGCAAAAACTAGCCACACTACATTCCATGGCCAGAGCACTTGCCCCCTGCAATGGCCCACACCCTGCTGAGTGTGCTTCTCTCTGAATCCAACAAGTCCACCTCTTTGCTATCCCTGTGTCTCTAACTGAGTATTTGCAATGATACATCAGAGCCTGAACTTCTTTGGGTCCTGAAGCCAGGCATTGTGGATTTTGGCTGGGCTCAATCCCAGGAGAGAGGAGCTGAAGGACAGAAGGAAAAAGCAGTGGGAAAAACGTAAAGCAGTGGGAAAAACGTGCCAAGGAATCCCCTTCATAACCTGCCAGAAAATCTGCTAAATACCTGACCTGTGCTCACAGTTTTCATTGGCCTGATCCTTGGCACAAAGAAGATTAAGGACAGAAGAACCCGCACTGGCTTGGGTAACAGCTACTAAAGTGCAGAGGATAGTGGATCCTTCAGGACACACTGAGGAGTAGCCTCTCCAGAGTCCCTCAATTGCACCCACTGCCACTCATGGGGGATTCGAGGAGATAAGGAATAAGAGATTGTACACCGGTGGTGGATTTATGTCCATGTATGGCAAAACCAATACACTATTGTTAAGTAAAATAAAATAAAAAAATAAAATAAATTTAAAAAGAGAGATTGTAAAGGGATTAAGATTGTAAAGAAAATAAGATTACAATTTAAGATTGTAAAGGAACTAAGAGATTGTAAAGGAATTGAGGCATATGTCCTTCCAGCTGTAGGAGTGAGGACCTCCTATCTTAACCAGAGGTCTTATGGAATCTGAGACTGAGCCACATGAGCTTTCTGCTGAGTTTGTTTTTTGCTGTCCCAGCTGCTGTCCAGCACACTGGGCTTCTTATCACCCACCCTGTGCTGGGTTTTCTTCCCGTTCCACTTCCCTGTGGGAGCTTTTGCTGAGCTGGGTTCCTGCTGTGCTTGGCCTCCTCTTTGCAGGGGCCATGCAGAGATTGTTTCAGCCAGGTTACATTGGAGTCACAGCACTATAGATGTCAGATGAGTGTGTAATTTCTTCGGTTCTGTCTCCTCACAAGGAAAATTTGAAATGACAGACCAGCATTACAGCCCTGGGACAGACTGTGTCACAGCTCTAAGACAGATCAATGTTGCAGCTCCGTGTTACAGCTCAGTTTTACTTAGAAAATGAAGGAAAATACATCCTCGAGGTGTGAGGGCATGCTGACCCAGAAGATGAGAAGAGAAGAGAGAGAGAGAGGAGTCCTGGGTCCTCTGTGTATGTCTTTTCTCCTCCTCCTGGGCCTGCCCTGTGTAAACTGAGCAAGCCAGGAGTGCTGTTTGTTCTACCTGAGGTCCTCACTCTGGGCCTTTCTTTGTTGTATTTTTGTGAATTCTTCCCTTCCTTGTCTTTTGGCCACCGCCATTCTAGACTCCTTTTTCCTATTCTAACTGCCTAACAACTGGAAATGGAGATCATAGATATTATCAGATGTTACAAACTTTCCATTAAGTAGCATGAATAAATTCTGGAGATCTAATATACCAAGTGATAACCACAGTTAACAATACTACTTTTGTTACCTAAAATTTCCTAAAAGGGTAGACCTTTAATATTCTCATCATACACACACAAAATATTCATAGTTAATAACTATGAATCTGTGGATATGTTAATTAGCTTGATTGAGGTAATCATTTAATAATACATATGCATATCAAACTATCACATTGTAAATTTAAGTATATACTAATTTTGTCAATTATGTATCTCAGTAAAGCTGGAGTGAGGTGTTATTTTTCATGAGGTATGGCCTGCCTCTGGGAAAAGTTTTAGAACAAAGGAGGCCTAAAATTTTAACCTAATTTCTTCAAAACTATCACATTGTAAATTTAAGTATATACTAATTTTGTCAATTATGTATCTCAGTAAAGCTGGAGTGAGGTGGAAACTTAAGGCCAGTTACAACTTTATGAATGATGTTCTTACATTTTTTAAAAATGAGTATATTACCTTGAATGTATATGTGGTAATTATATTAGTATGTCTAAAATATTTTGTGTTAAAAGTTTCAAAAGAAAAAAAATAAGGTCTGAGATTATGATGCATAAGTAATGGAATATTTTTTCATGATTTTATTAGTATTCTCCTCAGGAATTTTTATAGAACTGAAAGAGATTTTTAAGCTAAAAGAGATGTATGCACCTATAAGTGGTTATCCCAATAGTCACAAACTAAACAGAAGCAAGCTGTTATTTGATAGCCAAAGATGTCACATAATTAATCCAATGGGCAGTAGACTTCTCTTGGAAAATCTTATGTTTGGTCCTTTAGAAGTTATCCCACCATCACCCTTATGCGGACATACTCACTGAGGAAAAAGATAGCTTTATTGCTGACTATTTAACACTTAAAAGAAATGACATTTTCTCAATTAAGCCTTTTGTATTTTAGGTATTTTAAAACACACTTGGTTAGTCTCTATTCAATGTATACAAGGTACATTCAATTGAAAGCTTTCTGACACTTCTAAAAGACTAACAAGAAATAGTAAAGAAAAAGAATTTAATTTTAATTGTCTCAACAACGTTTGGCAAAAACATTTAAAGTGCTATTTTTCAAAGTCAGTTTATTTTGAGGGAGTGAGGACAGGTAAGCTTTTCTTCTTTGGAGTAGCAAAACTGTTAAGGAGTAAAAACAACAAAAAAAAAGTAACTTTTTAGTTCTCAGGG